>JAJJMA010340365.1:496-37478 GCA_023529015.1 Papaver nudicaule
CTTGGTTTGCGTGTCAGCCCCGATTAAAGAAGTAGATTTCCGTATGACCTGGATCTACCAATCCGAAGGAAGTCATCTTGTATGTGGTAAACTGATAGAGGACAGTTACACCATACGTCAACAGTTTGGTTGAAAACCCAGTATTGCTGACACAAGCCTTTGGCATCGGTCAAAGCAACTCCTAGGCCTGTAACGGACGTCAGCTAGGGGAATCAAGTGCGTGACGATCTGTGGGGTATCCAGAGACGTAAGGAAGGCGACAGTAGCCAATTCGCTTGGAGGGCTTGAGTTGGTCTCTGCTACATCCCAGACCGAAGTCTTATAGTAGGCTAGTGTTTGTAGTCAGTTTGTACTGGGCGGTGTTCAAAACTGGACGAGGTCCCGAGGTTTTTCTGCAAGGCAGTTTCCTCGTTAAAAAACGTCGGATGTCTTGTGTGCTTTTACTTTCCGCATTATAACTCTGATTTATAATTAAAGCACCAAGTAGTACGTTATTGCCTAACTGTCGAGATTACTTCAGTTAGAGGTTTGGATATTGATTTTTGAGATCGTCCAGACTTTTACCATAAGACTCACGAGCCAAAACGAAAAGTTGGTAGTATTTCGGTACCCCTTCTTTTTCATATTGAATCTTTGATTTTCTGTTTGTCTTTTCCAAGCTTAAATACTACTTGATTTGTATCGCAAGTCCATGGAAACAAAACAGATAGGTCGACCAGTGGCTATTTTTTTCTCTGATTTTACTGTTATTTGGCAAGATCTTAATTATCATAAACCAATTACGTTTACTCAAGCTGGTGTAATCAAAGTTCGTAAAGAAGAGATTGATGAGGAACGGGTGTATCTGTTTCTTGCTGGTATGGATGATGTTTATGATTCCATTAGAGGAGAGATAGTTCGTAGTACACCACTTACAGGTTCAGATAAGGCTTTTTCTATTGTAAGGCATGAAGAACAGCTTCATAGTGTTATGATGAATCAAGATTTTCCCTCGCAAGTAGCTATGACACTAAAGAAGTTTGGGTCTATTTCTTTGTCACAACAATCTTCTTCGGTGAATAGCGGGGAGAAATGTACTCATTGTGGAAACAGTAAGCACACTATCAAAAACTGCTTCAAATTGATTGGATTTCGAAGGGGCTAATAAATCAATTATTTATGATTTGTATCGCAAGTCCATGGAAACAAAACAGCTAGGTCGACCAATGGCTACTTTTTTCTCTGATTTTACTGTTATTTGGCAAGAGCTTGATTATCATAAACCAATTAAGTTTACTCAAGCTGGTGTAATCAAAGATCGTAAAGAGGAAATTGATGAGGAACGAGTGTATCTGTTTTTTGCTGGTATGGATGATGTTTACGATTCCATTAGAGGAGAGATACTTCGTAGTACACCACTTACAGGTTTAGAGAAGGCTTTTTCTATTGTAAGGCATGAAGAACAACGTCATAGTGTTATGATGAATCAAGATGTTCCCTCGCAAGTAGCTATGGCACTAAAGAAGTTTGGGTCTATTTCTTTGTCACAACAATATTCTTAAGTGAATAGCGGGGAGAAATGTACTTGTTGTGGAAAGAGTAAGCAAACCATCGAAAACTGCTTCAAATTAATTGGATTTCCGGACTGGTGGCAAACTTAATCAAAATCTGAGAAATGAAGGGGAAAAGATGCTCTTTGTACTACTGCAGTGACAACATCAATACTGATGATGTGCCACCAATTGCTGACAATACCACATACCCTCTCATTATCTAGCTGTCAGGTATTATTGGCCTAGCCTTATTAGTTTCTAAAAGCGAATGACCATGATTGGATTCTCGATTCTGATGCAACTAATCATATGACATTTTGATGCATATATCTTGGAAGATATGTGCATCCCCGATTGTTCAACAGTTTCTAATGCAAATGGAGTTCCATATCCACTAACAGAAGATGGGGGGATTGATTTAAACTCTTCTATGAGTTTCGAACATACTTTATTAATTCCCTCTCTTTCAAATAACTTGTTATTAGTATCACAAGTGACTGTACAATTGAATTGCTTGGTAGACTTTATGTCTTCTTCAATATCTCAGCACTGAGGAGATAATTGGGTGTGGTACTAAGTGATAGGGGTTGTATTACGTCGATGATCTGTGTGAAGGTCGGTCTTTGTCAGTTAAGGGGTCTTCTTGTGCATACGAAGATCAAATACAATTATGGCAATCATTGTTTGGGTCATGTTTCTTTTAGTTATCTAGAAAATATGTTTCCGACTTTATTTTCTGAAAAGGAGGGGATACCGAGATACACCAACAACTTTTAGTTTTCGTGAACCTAGTTGATTACGGTTGTTTGAACGATCTCACAAATCAATATTCAAACAACAACCTGAGTATAGTTCAGAGAACTGAACCCTAACAAGAACGTGGTTCTTGTAGATCTCAACAGAGATGGATTCACTCAAAGGTTATGAATCAACAAACTTGCAATTACTTCAATTATATAGATCAGAGACAATATAATACGGAAGGGAAAAGTAATGCAAGACACCAGAATTTTGTTAATGAGGAAACTGCAAACCTAGCAGAAAAATCCGGGACCTCGTCCAGATGTGAACACCCTTAGTATTAACCGAATACAGACGCTAGCCTACTCTCAGACTTCGGACTGGAATATATCGAGACTGAATTAACCCTACAAGCAATTCAGCTACCAATGTGCTCCCACGTCTCTTGGCTCCCGCAGAAACCTACGTACTTGATTCCCCTAGCTGACGTCCTTTACAGGCCTAGGAGTTGCTCCACTTCCCTTCGTGAAGACTAGCGCTACCCTGCCTCTAACAGGACGCCTAAAAGTATCCAAGTAATTAAACGAGAATATGATTGTGATTTCCTTTAGACTTAAAGTCAAGGTTAATGGATATTTGTTTTGCTGAAAAGGGCTTATTGATATAGCCTAAACAGCTTACCTCCTAACGCTAGACGAACTTAGTATTAAACCTAGTTCGTGAATCTGCGTTACAGAACTTCTAGGGTTTATGGTACAAGATCTACCTTACGAAATTTCTATCAAATCTTGGTCGTGATAAGATTGAAAATATTCAATCGACCCAAGATATAGGATCAGGAATTTTACTTCCGACCTGTGCTTCATGATCCTCAAATGAAGTCTTTCAATAGTCGTAGTCCAAGAAAAGGACTTCGAGATGACGACCAACCTTTATGCAAGGATACACAGATGTTGTGGAGGGTAAAACCCCTCGGGACACGCGTCGCAAATCCAAGAAGCAGAACCGCACCAGAGGAACCAGCGGCGAGGCCTCGAACCGAACCAAAGAGGAACGAGACCAGACACGACGAGTGAAGACTCAGAAGGAAGGGATTTAGACTGCACCGAGGGACCGAAGCCCTAGAGCCGTCTTCGGAGCACCACCGAAGGAACCGCCTTACTCGACAAGGACTGACACCCCCACGATTGAGTCTCTTGTCTTATTAGATGTAAACCACCCAAGCTCGGCATATATAAGGCGAGCTTGGAAAACTTTGTAAGGGTTGGATTCTTTTTGGGTAGAACCTAAGCGGCAAGAGTGGGATTAGGTCTGTATCTCCTCTAGCTCCTTAGGGTTATAATCCATGTAGTCACAATATTGAAATATAATTCTTATCATATTTAGTCTTTGATTATGGTCATTGATGCATCTTCGGTATTGTTCTTGTGATCTTCGTACTACGAAATCATGTTAAATAACTGTATGTACGGGTAGATCTGATGGCTGTGGTACCTCATGTACCTATGGAGATTTTCTACTCGTACAATTTGGCGCTAGAAACAGGGACTGATTAAAACAACTTAGGGTTTGCCTGTGATTTTTCGGGTTTCCAAATTTTTTGCATATTTTCTTATCTTTTCAAAAGATCTTCAAAAGCTTGTTCTGTGAAAGAAGCTCCAGTACCTTAAGCATCTAAAAGCTCCTTCAAGGCTTTAGTGTGTTTAAGGTTTTATGAGCAAATCATCAGATGGTAAGATTATCAACTAGGGATTTCAAAACCTTGGCACCACAAAACCGATTTCGAAAATGGTAGTGGATTTTCGTCACGGAGGCTTGAAAATGAAAATCAGCTATAAGAAAACGATTATGAAAAAAAAAAATGTGCGTGTAGATTTATTTTAGGGTTTTCAAAATACCTGCTATATTTGGAAATAAACTTGCGTCAAAGAAACCATTGAGAAAGATGATTCTTGCTAAAGGACAAAATATGCAGTTAGGGATATACCTAAAAAGTGGCGACTACGACCTGCGACTGATAAAACCGTTGCAGTGTGTAGACTTACATGGCCGACACGGTACACTGCAATAGCCGCCTTGGACCTCACGGGTTTTTTGTTTTCTGACAGGTCACAACCAGAATGGCTTCAAAATCTGACCAGGCTCCAAAGCAGCGAGTAGGATCTTCGGGACAAGCCATCAAAATAAAGTCAGCGCAAACCGCTCATTGCAATTCAATGATTCATACAAGGGAAAACATCAGCCCAAGAAGCAACAACATTGGAGGAAGAATTCACAAAAGAGACAAAGACGGTAGAGAAATAATGATTGTCACCGAAGCAAGAAAATTCGAGCCTTGGCAGCTAAAACCAATAACTTATTCGGCAGCAGACCTTCCCGAAGACGGCCCAAGTAATAATCCTTTAGTGATCACAGTAAGCATAAATAAGAAGACATTACCAAGAATATTGGTAGATCCAGGTAGTTCGGTAGATGTATTATTCGGAATGGCTTAAAGGGAATATTTCCACAATATTCCACTGGTGCCCACGGATTACACGATCTACGGATTTAATGGAAGAGCATCAAAGCCAAAGGGAGACATCTCGTTACCGGTGTACGTAGCATCGATGGAGTTGAAAACAACATTCTGTGTCCTGGACATATAATCACCATATAACGCCATCCATGGCTGCATGGGATCTTAGGAGTGCCCTCTACATTACATCAGAAACTCAGACTTCCTACTCCCGAAGGTATAGGAGAAATCAAAGGTGAGAGTTCGGAGTCAAAATCATGCCATGAAAAAGATATCGATCAAAGAAAAAATGTGCGGCGTAACCGAAGAGAAAGGTACAGAAAACAAAAGGAGAAAACGATTAGCAAAAAAATTAATCAAATAATACAAGGAAAAAAAGAAGTAATCACGAAGGAAGCACCGAAGGATCCTAGTGCCATGAGTGAAGACACTCCGAACTTTACTCCAACAGAACCCACCGAGGACGTAAACATTGGAACCAACGAAGATCCGAAGATCGTAAAGATCGGAACATTGATGGCGAAGGAGCAGCGAGATGAACTAAAGGGTTTGCTGAAGGAATATGCCGATGTCTTCGCTTGGAAAATGAGTGAAATGCCAGGAATAGATCCCAGCTTGGCATGTCATCACTTAGATATAAATCCGTCAGTAAGGCCATTCAAGCAGAGACCTCGAAAGTTAGCAGACGTATACCAAACAACGGTGGAATCTGAATTAAATAAGATGATTGAAACAGGAATTATCAAAAAAATACAATACGCAGATTGGATTTCGAACATGGTCATCGTACCGAAGAAAAATAAAGGAGTGCGCATATGCATCGACTTCAGCAATTTAAACAAGGCGTGCCCCAAGGATCCACATCCCTTACCCAGCATAGACCAAATGGTGGACGCAACAGCGGCCACGAGCTATTAAGCTTCATGGATGGCTACTCTGGTTACAACCAGATTCCTTTGGTGGAAGAAGATCAGAAACATACGGCGTTCTTGACATCCAACGGGCTATACTGTTACACCAGAATGCCATTCGGGGTTAAAGAACGCCGGTGCCACTTACCAGAAGGCTATGGAGAATATCTTTCGTCCTTGGTTGAAAAAGACCGTCGAAGCTTACGTAGACGACATGCTAGTCAAAATCAAAAAAGCTAACAGTCATGTGAAAGACCTGCGAGAAATACTGGAAAAAATGCGACAAATTAACATGAAGATCAACCCAGCGAAATGCATCTTCGAGGTGACCTGTGGAAAATTCTTGGGATATATAGTCACAAAAACAGGCATCGAAGCAGACCCACTAAAAGTACAAGCAGTCCGAGAAATGCCATCGCCAACAACCATAAAAGATGTTCAAGCTTTAAAAGGAAGATTGGCAGCTCTTAGCAGATTTATCGCGCTGTCTTCGGACCGATGTAAAGACTTTTTTAGCATCTTAAAAAAGGGAGAGCAATTCGTGTGGACGGACGAAAGGGAGGCCGCTTTTCAGGGGATCAAAAATTACTTAGCAAGCTTGCCGGCCCTGCAGCGCCCAGAGAAAGATGAAAATTTGAAACTATACATAGCCGCGAATAAAGACGCCATTAGTGCAGTGCTAGTAACAACTAAAGAAGAAGATAAGCCAATATATTACATCAGTAGAACCCTTTTTCCAGCCGAGAAAAATCACACCAAGTTGGAACAACTGATTCTCGCGCTAGTAGTAGCAACACAAAAGCTTCGGACCTACTTCCAGGCTTACAAAGTAATTGTGCTAACAAAAACACCAATCGTCCATTCTGAAAAATCTCCAAGCAGTAGGAAGAATTGCAAGATGGAACGCTCAAATTGGACAATATGATGTGGAGTATGAGATCAGAACGGCATTAAAATCGCAGATCATCGCAGACTTCCTAACCGAGTTTCCGATAGAAGAAGACTACGAGGAAGAGCCAATTTTGGGAGTCGAAGATGACGAAGGGCCTGACGACCTGCTAGAACAGTGCCATCCTCGAAGATGGGAAGTTTTAATTGACGGTTCGGTAAACAGCGATGGCCGAGGAGTAGGCATAGTCTTCACCTCACCCGAAGGAGAACGCACCGTGTTTGCACTTCGGTTTGAGTTCGAAGCAACTAACAACGAGACTGAATATGAAGCGATGATCCATACTTTAAAACGCATGATCAGCATGGAAATTCAGGAAGCACGAATAACGACGGACTCACAACTACTAGTACGACAGCTGGACGGACATTACCAATCCAATGATTCGCTATCCAAATATAAGAAATTAACAAGAAGGCTCATGTCTAAAATTCCGCATCTCAAAATTCGACACATCTGTAGAAAGGACAATAGGCATGCGGATGCTTTGGCATTCATTGCCTCCAAAGTAACAGATAAAAATATAATCTCCATCGAAATCGGAAGAATAAAGAAATCATCAATAGCAGCCGAAGAAGGGGAACTGGTGATGGCCATTCAAGAAGAGTACGACGACTGGAGGGTACCCATAAGGAAATACTTGGAGAACAGGGAATTACCAAGCAATCCACTGGAAGCACACAAAGTAACCAGTAGATCCGCTAACTACCGACTCATAGACGGGGTCCTACATCGACAATCATTCTTGGGACCACTGTTAAGGTGTGTACACCGAGTAGATGGCATTGCACTAATGAAAGAGATGCATAGCGGAGAAGCAGGAACCCACAGTGGTGCAAGAGCACTCGCGCATCGAACCAAGGCTCAGGGATATTATTGGACATACATGCATGCCGACGCAAAAAGCATCTCTCAAAAATGCGACCCATGTCAAAGATTCGCTAAACGAATACATACACCAGCAACAAACTTGAATTCGGTGATGAGCCCATGGCCTTTCGCCAAATGGGAGGTAGACATCGTCGGCCCATTCATTCCAGGAACAGGACAAAGAAGGTACATCATAGTCGCAACCGACTACTTCTCCAAATGGATCGAAGCAAAAGCTCTAAGGAATCACACAGGACGAGAAGTGTTTACCTTCTTCTGGGAGAACATATTCTGTCGATTCGGAGTACCTGCAGAAATAGTCTCGGACAACGCCCAAGAATTCCTCAGCGCCGAGGTTAAAGAGCTGCTAAATCAATACAACGTAAGGCTAGGAACTTCGACACCGATATATCCTCAAAGTAATGGTCAGGCAGAGGCGACAAACAAAAAAATAGTGGACAACTTGAAAAAACGAGTACTGCCCCACAAAAAACAATGGTGCGAACATCTGCACAACGTACTTTGGGCATTCCGAACTTCCCAAAGACGAGCAACGGGAATGACTCCTTTTCACCTAACATACGGGACCGAGGCAGTATTGCCTACGAAAATAATGATACCAACAGACAAATATAAAGCATGGGAGCAAAACCTTTCCGCAGATTTAATATACGCAAAATTGGACGACCTCGAAGAAGCAAGAGAGGAGGCTCAGCAACATATCATCAATTATCAGAAAGGGGCAGCCCGAGGGTACAACAAAAAAAGTAATTGAAAGGGAGTTTCAGCCTGGCGAACTTGTACTGCGAGAAATACCGCCATACCAAAAAGGAAACGCAGGAAAACTGGAGCCAGTTTGGGAAGGACCGTATAAAATCAAGCAGAAGGCAGGAAAATGAGCATACAAGCTAATCGACGAAAAAGACGGCCTGGGACTTGTCAATGCATGGAATGCAAAATATATAAGGAAGTATTATACATAAAAACGTATCGAGTTTCCTCGAAATAAAAGAAAATTTTACACGGCAAGCACACCGAATCAAACTCCAAAAATAATGACCTGGTCAATGGCTGTAACGCCGAGGCAAAAAACGCCAACAAACAAAATGGTTGTAACGCCGAGGCAAAAAACGCCAACAAACAAAATAGCTGTAACACCGAGGCAAAAAACGCCAACAAACAAAATGGTTGTAACGCCGAGGCAAAAAACGCCAACAAACAAAAAGGCTGTAACGCCGAGGCAAAAAACGCCAACAAACATAAAGACCTCGAATAGCAGGCACAGAGCCGATGACCATATAAATCGTAAGGGCCCTACGAATTGTATGGCACGGTCCTCTACCGACAAGACACCCCGTTAGCGGTGGGCGCCTTGAATCAAGGCTACATAAGCTGATGATACATTCACGCCCACTACCAAATGGCCACGAGGACTTCACGTTCTCGGACGTCAAGGGGACGATAAATGGGATTAACATCTACCTATAGAGGAAGATGGAACACCGAGGCAGCTGCTTCGCTCTCAAAACAAGCAGCGAAGTATGCAGCCGAGGGACCCCTCTAAAAAACTAAGCCTCAGGGGGGCTGTTAAAGATTTGGATGGGTCGAACTTTATGCCGCGATAAGATAAAAGTGCCATGTCTAAGCTCCAGCCTTGACCGGCACTCCCCCATTGTGTTACTTTATTATTTGAGAAACGGGGCATCCATTTTTACAGCTCTTACATTTACTTAGGCTAAAGGTTATCAGGGCGCCACCATGCCCTCTAGGAAGATAAGCAAATATCTTCGATACCTACCTAATGTGCTAAGGTTAAGCGGATGCCCATGCTACCAATAACCAGTGTTTTGCTTGAAACCAGTGCAAGTAACTTAAAGCCTTTGGGAAGGGTGATCCGTACGCCCCCACTAGCTTGGTTCACTATCTCCTACATCGAAGTAAGCCCCGAAGTTGCACCTCAAGTAAACCATAACAGCCAGTAAAGAAAAGCAATGGCAGATAAAAATACACTTTGAAAGAAAAAATTCAAAAGCAATAAACTACAGCAAGTCACACTCAAACATAAGGAAATAAGGGAAACAGGGGCAAGGTATATTCTACTTAAACAGTATCAACAATTTCCTTGGTGGCAGCATCTCCCCCAGCAACAACATCTGGACCAGCCTGAAAAACCGAAGCCTTCGGGTCATCACTATCCCTTATTGGTGAAGCAGTAACCCTCGGAGTACCAGCAGATCGGCCAGGAACATTCACATTCTCATTCCCCTCGATTGTTTCACCCTTGTCCTCACTCGGATTCTTAACAAACAGTTCATCACCATTCTTCTCATCCTCACCATCAGCTTCGCCACTTTCACTTTCCATCTCCTCAAGATCACCATTTTCCCATAGCAGCCTTCAGTTGCGCTACTAACACCTTAACATCTGCGGAGGGGACAAGTCCTTTATCGGACTCTAGGGAAGCATCGGGGTCATTTTCGCCATTACCGTAGTGGGGGGGTCGCATGCCAAAATCCCTAAACAGGTACCTACCATGTTGACAGTTGAACAAAGCCGTTCGATTAGCTTCCCCGTTAATATGCCCTCGGAGCTTCAAAATTTCCACATCAAGGGATGCAAGCCGGCCATCTTTTTCTTCACAAGCACCTTGTGAAAGGCGGAGCTCGTTTTCCTTTAAACTTAACTCGGCGCTCAGTTTCGACACTTGCTCTTTCTCAGCTTCCAACTCTCGCGCGTAACCATCCCGCTCCTTAGCAACACTTTCAAGACGCTTCTCCAACTCCTTCACATCCTTAGAGAGATCACCTTTTTCTTGTTGTAAAGACTGAATATCCGCATCAAGACGGGTAATCTCACGGCCTTGCGCATCAGACAGATCCAGCAGGTACATTCCATGATGTTTTTGCTACAGAGAAAAAACAAATATAAAAACCAAATCGGTACATAAAACGTACGAAACATAAAAACAAATCAAAGAAAAAACACACTCACGGCTTCAATAAATGCTTGATGCTTGGGAGTGGACGAGGCAAGAACTTCTCTATCCCGGATGCTTCAGAGGATCCCTAGCATATGCTTTCAAATGTTCGGAAAGATCTTCGGCATAAGGACCAGGAATAGAACTTCGCTCAAGGAACTTCCGCGCCTCTTCCGCCGAGCAAGGCCTCCGTACAAAACCAACAGGAACCGAACCTGGGACCGAGGCAGACCGGGAGGATTGACCCAACGAAGCATTCACAAAACAATCGTTGGAGCTATATTGATTAAAACATATGCCAGTCGGGCAAGGATCAACAACCCAGACCTCAGCAAATACAGGAGCAGTCGGCCCCTGCGTTGACGCAGCAATTTGGGGGCACGTTGCCAAGGTAGCGTCTCGAAGAACTAGATCATTTGAAGACCCCTTTTTCTGCCTCTTCAAAGGTTCGACTTTCTCATCCTTGATACCCTCGCCATCGGTTCTTCCAACGGACGTGGCAGGAACAACCAAACTTTTGCCAGCAATCTTTGCAGTAGGTCTCTGCGAACCAACGGTTCGAGAAATAGTCTTCACAAGCTTTTTCTTCACGCCACTAAAGGCAGGTCTCTCCCGACTTGGGTCACACAAAGAAATTTCATTACACCATCGTCAACTCGGAGTACTTCGCTCTGCTAAAAAGTAGCCACAATGGTCAGGTTTTAAAACAGAGGCAGACATCCATACCCAGAAATTGACCGAGGCACGTAGTGTTTTCTCACCAGACCATCTTGGCCCCTTTCATCAACCAAAGGTTCTTTCCTCTTCCTCGAGTGATTGGTCGGCTCCTGAGCTTGTGGATTTTCCTGCTCAAGTTTCTGAAAAGAAAACCACATCAGTAAAGCAGCTAACAGAAAAAAAAGGGTTATATATATATATATATATATATATATATATATATATATATATATATCCCTCGTCATACCTTCTCCTCGACATCAATTATCTTCTCCTGAGACCTTTTACGCCCTTCCTCGGAGAAATGAATCTTATAAAACTCAACAACAGAAAGCTTACGGTCTTCTTCAAATTTTGTTCGTTCGACCTTCTTCTCCTTATCTTTGTAGCCAAAAAGAACAGGACCTTTGATAAGCACGGGTTTTGAATAACATGCGTCATCGCCGGAATGGCGAAGAAGTGTATCTGTTTTAGACCCAGGAAAATCCACGTCGTCCATGACCTGCGAAGAACCAGCTGCTTTGCTCAGGCTTACACCCCAGGGGGCCTTCGGAGTAAGCAAGCCCCTTTCTACCTTATAGCATTTGAAAAAAAAATCGACAGTCCAAAAACTTGGCGAGCGTTTAAGCTCCTCGGGAAGCTTTTCATAGTAATAAGATTTGCCATCAGAACGAGCAACCCACTCTCGAATAACTCGAATAGAATTCCCGTCCAATTGCATCACACCACAGGGAGGACTGATTTGAGAGTAAATCTCATAAAACAGAGGATTCACGGGATCATATAACGGAATCGGAAGACCGGCGCCAAGCTGCTCGCCAGAGACAATAAACCTCCTATCACTACACTGATGAGAAGAAAGCAATTCAGGGGACAAATCGACTTTTCCCAAACTCTGACAAGGGAAAGATTTACATCAAAGCCGTTGAACTTGGCTCTTTCTTCCCAAGTAAATTTCTGAGGATCTACCACCTTCCGGGGAAGCTCACCGCCAGACAACATGTTCTTTTTAGGGGCCTGACAAACAAAGGAAAACTCAGGGAAAGAACCGGCAAAGGAAAATATAAATAAATACGAAAGCTTACCATGAATAGGGAAGTAGATTCAAAGGGGGGCAGTTAGAGAAGTCAAAAAATAATTGCAGAAGACAACGGAAGGGAAAGAAAGGGCAAACAAAGTTTAAATAGGGAAACGCCAAACCGGCGCAGCCGGTAAAGGGTAAAAAAGGAGAAGATTTCGAAAACATTAAAGGCGACAGGTGTCAGCTAGAAAAGTAAAGATACTGACACGAGACAAAAGGGACAAAGGATCAGGATAGTTTTCTTCTCCGAACCTCCTCGATCTCCGGATAAGAAAAGAGGCAAACTGTGGAGGGTAAAACCCCTTGGGACACGCGTCGTAAATCCAAGAAGCAGAACCGCACCAGAGGAACCAGCGGCGAGGCCTCGAACCGAACCAAAGAGGAACGAGACCAAACACGACGAGTGAAGACTCGGAAGGAAGGGATTCGGACTGCACCGAGGGACCGAAGCCCTAGAGCCGTCTTCGGAGCACCACCGAAGGAACCGCCTTACTCGACAAGGATTGAGACCCCCACGATTGAGTCTCTTGTCTTATTAGCTGTAAACCACCCAAGCTCGGCCTATATAAGGCGAGCTTGGAAAACTTTGTAAGGGTTGGATTCTTTTTTGGTAGAACCTAAGCGGCAAGAGTGGGATTAGGTCTGTATCTCCTCTAGCTCCTAAGGGTTATAATCCATGTAGTCACAACATTGAAATATAATTCTTATCATATTTAGTCTTTGATTATGGTCATTGATGCATCTTCGGTATTGTTCTTGTGATCTTCGTACTACGGAATCATATTAAATAATTGTATGTATGGGTAGATCTGATGGCTGTGGTACCTCATGTACCTATGCAGATTTTCTACTCGTACAGATGTGTAGAGGATTAAGATTGTATCTTGCAGAAGGTCATCTATTTATAGTGATCACCAAGGGAGGCTTTGCTTAAAAGTTAAGCAACCTTGAGTAGGGCTCAAGCAAGTTCCGGAACTAGGAAAGTTCATAGCTTGAATACCCATTCTCAATCTTCTTCAAACTTTGGACTAGGCCAATAGTTAAAGAAGACTCAACCTTGATTGAAGGTTTACGACTTCTGGTCCAAAACATGTTTGAACATCGCGTGGATTAAGTAGTTGAATTCCATGGGCCAAGTAATGACGAGTCTGAGAAATAATCATGTCTAGACCAAAAACTTCAAGATATGAAAGTTGGAAGTTTTTCATGGCTTATATGTACGCGTTCATAGAGCTGTCAATTGGAGTTCAGGAGAAAACAATGAACTCGCATGAACGCGTACATACATACCCGCTCGTTCTCAGGAATGACATAAGCAACACATGTACGCGTTCATCGGTGAGGTCATTTCATGAGACAATTCAACATACTCTACCTATACATATTATCACGGATGTGACAAATGCAAAGGCGAAGAATCCTAGAATACCTTCGGATCTTATAAACAACATCATAGACTATTGATATGATAAAAATGGCAAATGCGAAACATGGAAAGGAAAACCTTTCTAACCTTTAGCGAGGACGTCATGATTTATCAAGTAGTAAGCTCTGGTCTTCGTCTCGATTACCTAAAATTATCCTAGTCCGAGGTTGTAGGGTAAACTTATCAAGGATTGTGTTTTTGTCAACTAAACTTGACAACTGACTTGAGATAGCAATATCAGTGGGTTCAACCGAGCAATGCTCTAACATTTTCAACTTGCAAACCTTATGAATTCAAGTGTGAAACTTGGATCTTAGCAAGAAGTCATCGGGCTACTTATCCTGATAGTTATAGTCGAAGATTTGTTACATTTTCTTTGGTACATTCTGATGTTTTGGGCCTTGTTGTATTACTGGTAACTCAGGATTTCGTTGGTTTGTTCTTTTTGTTGATGATTGCACCTGTATGACTTGGCTTTATTTGATGAAAAATAAGAATGATGTTATTAGTCATTTCAAATCTTTTCATAAAATGATTCAAACATATTTTCCCACTACTCTAAAGGTGTTTCGTTCAAATAATGGTGGTGAATATGTTAACGAAGTCCTTCAAGATTACTTCATTCATGAGTTTATGTTTCCCTCTACGCCATAACAAAATGGTGTTGGTGAGAGGAAAAATCGGCAATTACTTGAAATCACTAGAGCATGCTTAATAGGATTCAATATGAAACCACATTTTTGGGAAGAGGCTATCACCAATGGAGTATATCTACTTAATCTCGTACCTACCAGTGTTTTAAATTTTCAAACACCTTTGGATAAATCTCATTTGTGGTAATTATTCTTTCTCAATTTAAACTTCTTCCACGGGTATCAGGATGTGTTATTTATATTAATATACAAAAACATTGCGAGTAAACTTGATCCATGTGCTTTGAAGTATGTATGTGTGTGTACAAAATCTGCTTAAGGAATTTGTACTCCACAACCATTAGGAGAATCATCGAAACTGCAAGTTCATGGGTATCTCAAGAACGAGTATACCATACGAGATAACTGATCGAACCAAGTAATGAAGCTAAAGTAAAACTCATAAATCTTTTGATTGTAATGCCTTATATTTCATTCATAGCAGGGGTATATACATAGCATAAAAGATGTAAAACTACTAACCTAGATTGGATCACACAAAGACGACCCTAGATAAACAAAGATCCAACCCTTACAAATGAATTCAAGCTCGCCTTATATAGGCTCAGCCGAGTAGTGGGTTACAGCTAATAAGACAACACACTCAATTGTGGTGTCAGAGATTGTCGAGTAAGTCGGTGATGCTTCCGAGATGATTCCGAGGGAACCATCGAATATCCTTCTGTGCGGTTTCCTCTTTTCGGGATCTTATCCCTTTCTCGGCTCTCTTCCTTCGCTTGCTTTATTCGAATTCCTTCCGAGATAACACCTAGCGGTTAGCCTGAAACATCTTGCCTTTCTTTGACGTAGTTCTACCTTCTCCTTCTGGTGCTGACACGTGTCTCAGCAGATTTATGTATCTACAGTTTGCCTCTTTCCTTTCCTAGCTCCGAAGGTGCTCGGAAAGGAAATCTCGCCCCTGATTCTGCGTACGTTACACGTGCCCCACTCTTTTCCTGATGTGACGTCGTCGTGACACGTTCTGCATATTCCCGAGATTTCAGCCACTTTTGACCTTTAACGTGCAACGCCGGTTGCTCTTCCCTCCGTATTTAACCTTCGCTTTCTCCCTCTTAAACGCCTTTAACTTCTCTTGGAACTGTTCTTCCTTAGTTCCGGTCCTTTTTCTACTCCCAAAGGTTTGATTTTTGAGCCCCTGTACATAATCCTTTGGTACCCTCTTCTTATAACCACTTGGAGGTTTCAAAAGGTAACTTTTTTGAAACTTTGCTTCCCTTTTGCCGGACTGTCAAATTCTCCTGCCGCTGCAACTCCGGCTCCGGCTAGACTTTCGTTCTTCTCCCTTCTTCTTCAATTTCTTCTTTTCATGGCTTCCCCTTCAACCGTTAACAATCTTACTTCTAAAATGAGAGAATTAGGTTTTAACACTGACCCTTTCGGAATAAAGGTTTTTCAATCTCCGTGTAGTCGGCTGACCCCTGAACTTGTCGAGGAGTATAAGTGTAGTAGTGAGAGGCTCCTGGTTACCTCTCATCAGATGCTTTCGGGGTTATTTCTGCCACTGTATCATCCTGATAATCCCTTGATTCTAAGCATTCTTTGTTATATGCCTTCGCCTCGTGGTATCATGTAGCTTACCTGCAGCTCCATTCGGCTGATCAATCACTGGGTAGCTCGATCCGAGGATAACTCCGTAATCGACTTTGTGGCGAAAGACTTTTTTACTGCTTCTCGTTTCTTCGAACACTTTGAGCCCTTCCTTACTTTAGATAACGAGGTGGCACCTTGGGGAGTTCTCTTTAGACCTGTGGAGGGCAAGTAGAATCTCACTCCAGGATTCCCTGATTATTCTGTAGATGATGACTAGAGCTCGGAACCCGTGCTTTTTACTGGCCCCATCCTTTATGGTTGGAAAGATTCGAAGAACTACTTTCCTCGGAAGGATTTTGAGTTGAGTCATTGCTTCTCGACTCAGCATCTTTTCACCATTCACTTTTCTGATGAGGAGAAAGAGTTGTCTCGCAAGGCTTTGATGAAGCGAAAGGGGGCTTCCTCGGGTGCTTTTAACGTTCCAAAGCGTGCCCGAGTAGAACAAAGAACGAAGAATCAGGTAACAAACACTACTCCGCCGAAATGTTTCATTTGGAGTATTAATACTTGCCTCTCTTTGTTTCCTGAAAATGACGTTGCTTCTTATGTAGGGCAAAGCTACTAGTGTTGGAGGATTGCGCCCTAATTCTTCATGCATGAGATATGATTTTGGACCAACGAAGAAGGTTGTAAAGAAGGTCGCGAGAGAGGGTAACAAGAAAATTTCATCCGTAGTTCCCTGCGAGATTAGAGATGCGAAAGTAGTGAAATCTTTGTCTGAACCCGCCGAGCATACGAGTGCTGAAACTGGTGGTACTGTTAAATCTGTGGAGATTCCAGTCGAGGTGAATGTGACTGCCTCAGCCTCTTGTAATGTTGTGACTACTGCCTCTGCTTTTAACACTTTTCATGTTCCTTCGAGGCATGTTGCCTCAGTTGTCGTTCAGGCTCCCCTTCCGAGGATGGCCGATGCAGGTCCTTCTTCAAAGGCTGCCTCTGAAATTTCTTCATATTCTGTTTTGGAACAAGCAGTCCCTCTCGTGGATCTGTTTCTCAAGGAGTCATTGGAGTTTAATGATTTTCCTCGAAAAGTTGCTTTAAACCAGCCAAGGAGTTAGAAGTTCCCCCCTGCTCCTAGTTATGCCGGGGATCACGTTCATCCATATACTGCCGAGAACTTTAGGAAAGTGCTTCGGGAAGGTCATAATCTGTGTGCCTTCGCAAATGAGGTTTCTTCTCGTCTTAAGTCACACGTATCGGATTCCTCGCATTATCCTGTCGATCCTGGTTTCTGTAAAAAACTTGGTGACATGCTGAGTGGCGACTGCCTCAGATATAATTGTGACCCCCGAAATCCTCCCTTTTCGTATGAGGAAAGTCTTGCCATTCTTCAGATGGGCGAGCATCTTACCTCGGGCTTACTGTCGTATTCTTTCGGTTGTGCTGGCAAGGCTAATTATTATGAGAAGGAATTTCTTCGAATGCAGGCAGAGCTGGCTGAAGAAAAGACTCGTGTTGCTCAAGAGAAGTACTGATTGGCAGGTATGATTTTTATTCTATTTTTACTTCTTGTTTTGTGACCTTTGTTGGGTTCTGAGACTGCTCTGCTAATACTTTACAAAGGAGAGTTAGAAGAAGAGAAAGAGAGGCTTCACCAAGCTAAATCGGCTCTCGATACTTATCCTCGAGTGAGTCACCCTCGCACTCCTACATCTCCTAAGCAAGGTAAGGGTTATGAGGAGGAAATTGCTCAACTGGTGAGGGAAAGAACTGCTGCTTGCGATGATCGGAATCATTATAAGAGAAGTTAGATTGAAGCCGAGAATCTTCATTCTAAGGAAGAGAAGAAAAGGTTTGAGCTTCAACGATTGTTAGATTATGAGAAAGGCAAGAATGGAAAGAATGCGCAAGATATGAATCAGTTTCAATTAGACATTACTCGCTTGGCTAAAGAACGTGACTATGCTCGTAAAGAGCAAGCAATTAAGGCCTCTGGGAAGGCTGTGATTGAAAAATTGGAGGATGAGATTCGGGGTTTGAAGGTTCAGTTTCGACTATGAAGAATGCAAATAGGGACCTGACGAAGATAAATGATGGTCTGCAGAAGGGGCATAACGAGATTAACTCAAATCTTGCGAAGATGAAAAAGTCTAGAGATCATTTCTCTAAGCTGGTGGATGAGTATCGCATTGAGCTGGCTAAACTCGGCTATAACTCTGAGGAAGATATTAGGAAAAATGTTTTGAAACCGCGGTATTCTAATCCGCAGGAGGTTATTGAATATATGGTTATGAAAGAAAGTAGGCTACTAAGCTCGGAATCTTTTTCTTGACTTTGCTATGCTTCTGACTTAGGCGTCTAATGCCAATTGTTGTCTTTTTCTTTTGCCAGGCATCAAGGCTAACCTGACGCAAAAGGTATCGCAGGCTATATCAGAGAGGGACGAGGCTGTCTCCCAGCTGGTTACAGAGTCTGAGTTGAAGCTTGGCTTCGAGAAGAAGACACTTGATCTTGCTCGAGAATTGGCCGAGGAACGTGAGCTTCGAGCTGAGGAAGCAAAAAGGTTCTCTCAGGAGCTGAAAAACGAACGCAGTCGTCTCAGAGGATAACCCTTGAAGGTGATATTCGTCGTCGGTGCGAAAAGACTTTGCGAGACGTGATTAATGCCTTTGTTCTTGCTCAAACACAAATCAAACGTGGTGAGGCTGCTGAAAATCTCTTACTTCGTTCTTCCGTGACCAACACTCTTGCTACCGAGAAATCTTGTCGTCAGCACGCCCGAGAATATTTTCGATCGATTCGGGTAGAGCCTGCCGGCTATGGTGCTATTGGCGCCGAAGACTCTGATGCCGAGGTTCCTGAAGACAAGGACTTGTTACCTCACGAAGTTTTTATGCAACTTGTATCCAAAGAACTGGAGGCTCGATTTAAAAGGGACGAAGACTCTGAGGGTTCCGAAGAGGATGGTGGAGAGGATGCCGTGGAGGATTTTGATGTCTCTAAGGATAATTCTGAGCCGAAGGGGGGTCTCGAAGATGATCCTAGTGGAGCTTCAGGTAGAAATCTCGGATCTAAATCGAATGACTCCAGGGATGCTCCCGAGCATTCTTCCCCAAAATTTGAGGGAAAAGACTCTGGTGCTGGTAAAAGTATTGTTTTCGACGGTAATTTTAAGGAGAATAGCTACTTGTTCCGCGAGTCTGCTGTGGATTATAGTGGGGATGAAGATAGTGAACCAGAACGGGGTGCCCTCGGGTACCAAATCTGAAAGACATCATATGGAAGCTATTGAAGAGGGTGGGGGTGGGAAGTCTGGCCAAGTGGACGAGTTTAAGATGACTTCTTCTCAAAATGATTCCTTTGATGTATTTCTCGCAGTTGTATAATGACAGTTTCTGTTTTGTTTAGGTTTCCTTTATAATCCATTTCTTTCGCTTTGAGAGACTTCTGCTCCTTCGCCTTTTGGCTTGCAAGTACTTTTTTAAATGAAATCTGTTCCTTTGCTATTTTGCACTGTTTTACCTGGTAATTTTGTTATCGGGCACGAAGTATACCTCGTGAATTCTGGCCTTACTGGGTTACTTAGAGTGCAACTTCAGGGCTTACTTTGATGTAAGAGACAGTAAACCAAGCTAGTGGGGGCTGCGGATCACCCTTCCCAAAGGCTATAAGATACCCGCCTATCTTAAGCAAAGAATTTGGCTATCGAGACCGTATGTATCCAGCTTGCCTCGGTACATTAGGTGGGTTACGAAGATAACTTAATATCTTCCGAGGGAACAAGTTAGTGTTCCAAGAACCCGTTTGACCTAAGTGACGCAACTGTGATCCTATGTCTCGACAATAAGGTAGCACAATGGGGGAGTGCCGGTCAAAGCTGGATTAGACATGGTATTGTTCTCCTATCGCGGCCTAGAGTTAGACTCCTCCTTTTCTCGCCTGCCCCCCCCCCCCTCAAGGCTGTATTTTATTGATTCAGAGGGGGTCCCTCAGCTGCGTAACTTCGCTAAGCATCCTTCGGGATCGCCAGCTTGCCATCTGCCGGGGTTCCATCCGGCTTAAAGGCAGATGTTAATCCCATTTATTATCCCCGTGACGCCTCAATTAGGAGGTCCCAGTGGCCGCATTGGTAGTGGGTCCATATGGCTCTTGGCTTATGCAGCCTTGATTCAGTGTACCCACCGCTATTGGGGTGTCTTGTGGGTTGAGGACTGTGTCGTGTATACTGTGGGGCCATGACGGTTTACACGTACATCAGCTCGATGCCTACCATTCGAGGACTGTGCCTATCATTTGAGGGCTTTTATGCCCACCATTCGAGGACTTATATGTGCCTGCCATTCTGGGTCTTTTATTTAAATGTAAGAAAGAGATAAAAATGTAAGTAACTAAATAGTTTCTTTATTTTATTCCTTTGGATAAAATCCTTGCATACGAAATCTACTCAAGGTGCCTTAAGTTTTTTCCCTCGACGGGAGTGTTCAACCTTTGTCCTTCGAGATTCATCAAGCTAAAAGTGTCGTTCCCTAGCGCTTTCTCAATGACATATGGTCCCGTCCAATTTGGTCCCTCTTCGGAGATGGTGTTTGCAGTTCCTCGCGAGTTTATCTCATTTACTGCTTCCTTAGACAACATTGGTTTGCTAACCGCCACTGTGAATTACTCCCTTACTTCTCCACATGTGTTCCTCCCTCTACTGGAGGTTTCCACGGACGTCGTTTGCTTTTAGTTCTTTGTGGTATCTTTCGTCATTTCTGTTTCAATTTCTGAGATAAATTCTTTGATATCAGATTCCTTTACTCTCGGAAGCTTTGCCGAGTTCTCAAGGGTAGGTGCCGAGCGTTCTTGCTGCTGGATTTCTATTTCATTGCAGATTTGAGCTTCCGCGGGATCTCCCAAGATTTCGGCTATCCCTGTGGGTGTAGGGAATCTTATTCTTCGATAAAGCATGGAGGGTACCCCCATTAAACCATGCAACCAGGGCCTTCCTACGATGGCTGTATACGGAGAGTCAATATCCACTACGTAAAATGTTGTGAGAAGGTCGAGTACTCCCACATGGATCATTAGTGCTTGTTCCCCTCTTGGCACTGAGGGTTTCCCATTGAATCCAAATACGTTGTAGGCCGATGGTACCAGAGTTGCGTCATTGCCGAATAATCGATCATATGTTCTTCCAAAGAGAATGTCAACCGAGCTCCCCGGGTCTACAAGGATTCTTGGCATGGTCAACTCCTCGACTAGTAGGGTGATGACTAGTGGGTCATTGTGTGCCCTCCCTCCGTTGGGAATATCGCCTGCGGAAAAGAAGACCTGCTGCTTCTGCCATTCCTCCAAAGGTCTTTTGATGGTTACGCTCATGATTTCTTTCCCCTCGAAATCCCTCTTGTGAATTCTATCGGTGATGCTGCTTTCGAAGCTGTCCTCGTTTACTTTTGCATGGATTATCGAGTTGCACTCGGCGAACCTTGGTACGTCTCTCCCTATCGTTATGGTGTATGCCTCTGCGTGTTTTTTCTCCTCTTTGGATTGCATCTCATTTGATGGTGGATCCGGTAAGCTTAGCAAATGGTCAAATTTCCCGCTTGAAATGAAATGATAAATATGATCCTACATTGTGACGCAATTCTCTATTGAGTGCCCGTAGAATTTATGAAATCGGCAGTAATCTTTTGCATTCCGAATGTGATGAGGTTGGTTTCCCCTGCTTCTGGGATAGCGGATCTCGCTTGCCAAATCCGACTGTTCCATGCACTTCAGGGCTGTTTCAATTGATACGCTCAGCTTCGGAAGCTTCCTGTCCCTAAATTTGGGAAATCCCGACCATGGCACTCCGAATTTTCGATTTCCTTCGTAATCCTTTTGCGAGTTGCTTCCTTCGTATCCTCCCTGCGTGTCGTTGTATTTCCTGCTGTCATTGTATCTCCCATCACCAAATTTTCCTTTGCTCCCGTATCTTCCTTGGTCGTTATGCCTTTCTCTCTCTTCGTGGAGTCCCCCATCAGACTGGTGGGTTGATCTCGCTCCCCCAAGGATAGATTGTTGATCGAGTGTACCTGTTTTGATGTAGTATCCGTTCCTTGAGCTGCTTGTTCTTTAATTTCTTCCAACACGATCCGCTCCCTTTGGTATTTTCTTAGATCTTGCAAGGTTGCTACATTTTTGGAGAAAAGCTTATCATACAATGGGTGGTCCTTGTCCAATGCGTTTAAGTATGCTCGTACTTTGTCCCTTTCCGAGGCTCCATTCCCAACTTCTACGCATTGAGCTGTCCATCTCTCGGTCAAACTTTTAGTGGACTCCTTGGGTCTGACTCTAATGCTGAAAAGCTTTTCCACTCCGGGCTTGGATGAGTTGTTGTACAGGAAGTGGAGTAGAAAGACCCTTGAAAAGTCCCCAAAGGATGAGATCGAGCATGCCGGGAGACTATCATACCAGGCTAGAGCTTCTCCCTTCAAGTCGGAGGGGAAATATTTGCAGAAAACCTCGTCCTTGTCCTCCCATGCCAGGAATTGCCTCTGGTGCATTTTGACGTGATGAGTCGCATCTCCCGTACCATCGAACACAAAGGTAAAGATCGACATTGTGCATTTGACCGGGATGGGCTTGTTTAGGTGTTCAAAACTTAGGGGGGAACGATTAACTTCATTTATTGCTTGTATTAGTTTCACATTCACTATTGGTTGTACTCGGCTGTGGTGATGTTCTGCTCGCATGGCTTTGACTTCGTCCACTAGCACTTTCTGCAATGCCTCTGCCTCGGCTTGTTTCTTCTCACGCTTCTTCTCGTACGTGCGGTGTGTGTTGCCTTCTTTAAATCGAGTGCTCGACTGAACCAGTCGGTTGGTTGCTCCGCTTCCTCGCTTAGTGGCAGTTTTTGATGTTTCGGTATGACTCTTGGAGATGGTGAGTAGCTTCGGGTGTGAATTCGCATGCTGCGAGTGCCCCTCGCTGTCTCTCTTGTAATTGGATGTTGATTTCTCAGCTACATTTTTATTTGCTTCTTGGAGTTGCTGCCTGAGCTTTTTAATCTTCTTCTTCATTCTGATATCCCTTTTACCCTGAGCTGCTCTCACTATCTCCTCCTCGGCTGGCCTGTGTTCTTGAATTGCATTGCCTGAAACCTCTTCGCCTTCTTCCTCTTCCTCTATATCGTGTATCTGCTGCCGAGGGAGTCCGTCTCCGTTAGGTCTCAAGTCCTCCAGGAGTACCTCGTCCTCGTTTTCCCGCTCTCGATGCTGGACTGTGCTCGCTGCTATCTTCGGGGATACTCCTTTACTAGTCGACTGTCTCGTATTTGGTCTCGAAGACCCTGTTCCGTGTCTTGACGAGCCTACTCCCTGCTTCGGGATCTGATTAGATTTCGAAGTCATGACTTCAACTCTTGCAAGAAAAAGTGATAAACCCGTGAGGTCCAAGGTGGCTGCTTTAGTGTGCTAAAGGTCTGACAGACGCCTAATCAACCGTAACAGAATCTGACATGCGTGATCTCTGGGGGGTCCTGGTTTTTTGTCCTTTTGACGAATATCCTAACTTGATTCTTCTAGACTCTCCCAAAGTGGGGATTTTTGATTTGTGGACTCTGAAAAAGGCACTTTTCGTTAGCAGATTATGAGAGTATTATTTCCCATCGCACCCTTTGGACAAAATATATTGTACTGAACTTCTGACGCATCCCCAAAGGCATAAGTGTAAGATTGGGAGGTCGAATCTTTACACTAGCAAATCTGTATTTTTCCTGAAGGTGTTTTAGTGGATGGAGAAATCTCTTCTGAGAAAATTACTTTAACGGAGATTATGCTTCCCTTCCGAGGGTTTTTTATATTAGGTTATATGCTTTATGGATCTTGATTAGATCTTTTGTACCACAAAGCTCAGGTTCCTTGAGGTCCACTAATCCATCATTTAGATAATCTGCTCTAAATCCCCAAGCACTCTAAAGCTTGAAATCTTTAGGTACTCAAGGTGGTAGAGCTTAAAAAAATTTAAAACTCTAATGGATAAACTCGTCAAAACCCTAAAAAATTTCTTAAAAAATTTGAAAACCACAAAATCACAGACAAACCTAAGTTGTTTTAATCAGTCCCTGTTTCTAGCGCCAAACTGTGTGTGTACAAAATCTGCTTAAGGACTTTGTACTCCACAGCCATTAGGAGAATCATCGAAACTGCAAGTTCATGGGTATCTCAAGAACAAGTATACCATACGAGATAACTGATCGAACCAAGTAATGAAGCTCAAGTAAAACTCATAAATCTTTTGATTGTAATGCTGATAGGTGTGCAAAACACCTATTCAAGAGTACCTAAATCATACACTTTAGTCGACTTAAGCCTCATACATTGTTTATTTTAACCATTTTCTATTTTGCAGGTATTTTCAAATCATCTTTAATAAAATGAAGCAAAAACAACTCAATTCATAACTTGGAGTCACATGGAGTTGGTGATCTTTGAATACAAGAAGGATACAAGCTCAATGGTGTCGCAAAACAAAGAATTACTAAGGGGCAGACAAAGGATTTGAAGCAGCTGATTGGAATTATTAGAGCAACGGACCAAATCTACTCAGGGCAGCCAAACAAGTCCAGGGGCACCACAATACTTAAAGCATCGGGTTATCGCCAACCAGAGGGCACCGTTAAGGGGTGTCCTTGATCCTAATAAAATTGAGACGAGATTTTCTTTCCCTTCTCAGATCTGGTGTCTGAAACAGAGAGAGATGCAGAGCTGGAGTAATGGAGGAAAAGGAAATTGAGGAGAGGGCCAACCACGGTTCGATCTCAGATACGCAGGAAGTACTCAGGCAGTTCGGGTTCATACACAGGGCTTCTGCTCCCTTTGATTCAGATGGCAGGAAAGGCTGAAGAATGTATTGATTGGTGATGGGGTTCACAATTCTGCTACACAGTGTAATGGCAAAGAAGTGCTGATGATGGTCGTCAAAATAACCTAAATGTGGTGATGAATGAGCTGTTAAGAGAGCAATCTCGGCTGTAGGAACACAGATGGGGGTTGATTATGCTGTTGATGGCCGAAGACAGATAGAAGAAATTAGAGCTATACTTGAACTCGGGAGATGAATTTGAAGCTTGGGTGATGCTGATTTTCACATTTGAATGATTGTTTGGAGCTGATTTTGACCTGCTGATGATGAACCTGTTTCATCAAGAGACTAGAGTTGAAGTCGTGTTGTCGGATTCCTGAGTCTGACGGGAAATGGAGAAGATGATGCGCGTGTGACTCGCACGGGTGGAAAAGAAACAGATGGTCAGTTTCACGGAACTGACAGGCTTGCGTCTGAACTGGGCTTGTTCAGGTTTCGTCTTTGAGCCCAAGAAGAAGGTTAATGGGTCAGTGGGTTACAAAATTGGATTGGGTTTCAGTGAGTTTGTTTTAGGAAACCAGATTTGTGTTTGGTAAGGGTTTTGGATGAATAAAAGGGAAACAAACAGGAGAAATAAAGGACGCACAATTTTGAGGAGTTCTTCACGTACAGTTCCCGAGGCGGAGAAAAAGCTAGGTTTTGGGCACGGATTTCAAGGTGGAGCTTTGGGAGAAAGATTGGAGCTTTACATAAGGGAGTTTTTATGATTTCTAGCACTTTGATTATGTTTTCTTTTGCTTTCAAGAACAACATGAGTAGCTAAATTATTTTTATTGGTTGAGGATGTAGTCTTAAATTGCAAAACATGTTATTTTGATTAATTATGGAGTTAAACTTATTCATATTCATTATCGATTCTATTCTACTATATGGTTGAGTGTATGATTGATGTATTAAACTAAGATAGAACATCTTTTGATTCAAGTGGCCAATTGAGTTAGATTTTGTTATTATCTATTGCTAGAACTAGGTTTGGAGATACGAAATAGTTGAAGAACCTATTTATAAGTAGCACAATATGATTATTGAGGTGGTGATAGCTTCGAGAGTCATATGTAGGATATAACCTTTGTTGAATGAACCATTCATGGTGGCTCATTGCATTGATTAGCCTATTTCACAAAACTTAATGCTCTTAGAGGGTTGAACTCGATTACTCATGGTGTTGAGTTATTCTCTACGTAGTTGAAAAAGAAGGGGTACCGAAATACTACCAACTTTTCGTTTTGGCTCGTGAGTCTTATGGTAAAAGTCTGGACGATCTCAAAAATCAATATCCAAACCTCTAACTGGAGTAATCTCGACAGTTAGGTAATAACGTACTACTTGGTGCTTCAATTATAAATCAGAGTTATAATGCGGAAAGTAAAAGCACACAAGACACCAAACATTTTTTTA
The DNA here is from genome assembly GCA_023529015.1 of Papaver nudicaule. Taxonomy (NCBI): domain Eukaryota; kingdom Viridiplantae; phylum Streptophyta; class Magnoliopsida; order Ranunculales; family Papaveraceae; genus Papaver; species Papaver nudicaule. Next base: position 26,746 of record JAJJMA010340365.1, read on the forward strand.
ACGAGGAAACTGCCTTGCAGAAAAACCTCGGGACCTCGTCCAGTTTGAACACCGCCCAGTACAAACTGACTACAAACACTAGCCTACTATAAGACTTCGGTCTGGGATGTAGCAGAGACCAACTCAAGCCCTCCAAGCGAATTGGCTACTGTCGCCTTCCTTACGTCTCTGGATCCCCCACAGATCGTCACGCACTTGATTCCCCTAGCTGACGTCCGTTACAGGCCTAGGAGTTGCTTTGACCGATGCCAAAGGCTTTTGTCAGCAATACTGGGTTTTAATCCAAAACTGTTGACTTATGGTGTAACTGTCCTCTATCAGTTTACCATAAATAAGATGACTTCCTTCGGATTGTCAAATCCAGGTCATACGGAAGTCTACTTAACAAATCAGGGCTGACATGCACCTTGCAACGCCCAATCTGTATCTACCTCAGTTATAGATGAAGAACCACTAGGGAACTTGTATAACTGGAGCCAACTAGGTCTTACAACACCGAGTGCAGCCGTGCGTTGCTACCTTTCCAACCTTTACGTAACTTAACTAGTTCTTGAATAGCCGTATAGCAGAAGAGACGGACTTTAGAATAGACAAGAACTAAGATAGGTTACTAAGGTTACAGGTGATTCTGATCAACCGCTGAGGGATCGATCTACCTGTGCTTCCCAACTCTCAAAGGAAGTCTTTATAGTCGTAGGGAGTTCCCAGAGGAGCTGCAACCTATAGAGGATGACTATACCACAACAAGCCTTCACCGAAGTGAAAAGAGTTTACGCTACTCTCCCTGAGGACCTTCACGTATGCTTGATGCTTGCGGTATTTGTCCTTAGACACCTCTATTTATAGCACTCAATAAGATAGGTTGCTTTGGAATTAAGCAATCCATTACTTGTCCCACAAGTTAAGGAAACCCTAAACTTGCCAACCAAGTAATACAGATTAATCTCAATTGAAATTCCTTTTTAGATTTATCTGCCAAGTGTTTTGTTGGCTCTAAAACACTTCAAGATAGGAATCCAACAGACCAGAGATAATCTTATCTTATTGACTCATTGAGGATCGTTAGATGGAACACAAAAGGTATTTATGTTTTACACAAGTCCATCTAAGAGATAAAGGAGTTGGAATTTGACTCAAAGTGAAAATCTAGAAGATATTCACGCAATTTGACTTTCCAGAAACTTCTCTGCGTCAGGTACACGTACAGGTTCGTGTACTAATGCGACACAGGAGATTTCTGGACCAGGTACGCGAAACCGGTTCGGGTACCGTCCAAGTCAAATTTTGGTCAAACTCTGAATCCGCTGGAAGAACTGGGCTGAGCCAGAACTTAGACATGAGAATGTCCTCAGCTATGATCCATGGACTCTTTGCTCAAGAGTACTCCTTAGATTCATCCATATCCAATATAACAGTTTGCAAGCAAACCATTGTAAAGGACACATGGCGTCGAATCTATCTCATATGTTCTTGATTCACAGTATTCGTGGGATCAAACACTGGTCATGACATAAAGCCATGTTACACAAGAACACGATCTCAATCGCTACATTACTACTAAAGTAGTCGACTATATTTCGAAAGAATAGAGAAAGTAGAATAGAAGAATAATCCGTAAAGTCATAACTCCTACTAACCTTTTGTCGATGAAGAATAATTGATGTCTTCTTTGTCTTCACAGTCTTCGTCTTCAAGGTCTCTACTACTCTGTCTATATCCCATTTCCGAAATCTAAACTCTAGTAGGCTAAATCAAGAATTGTATTTTGACACCTAAAACTGACAACTAGCTTGACATACCAACGCTAGTGGGTTTGACCGGACAATGCCCTAACAGACCCTTTATCACCTTATCTGTTCATCATTATCATGGAGGCTTTTTCAAGACAACTCCTTGTTGCTGAGCAGAATAACAAGATAGCGGGAATTAAGTTTTCACCTACAACACCATCTATCTCTTTTTTTTTTTGCAGATGATTGTCTTCTCTTCACAAGTGTTGATTTGCATAATGTTAATAACATTCTGCAGATTGTAGAGGATTTTAGAGTTGCTTCAGGTCAGATGATTAACTTCAACAAATCTAGTGTCCATTTCAGCCATAACATGCCTCAAAGATTCTGTAAATTACTATCCAGAAGACTCAAGGTGCCAAGAATGAGTTCAAGTGAGAAGTACTTGGGAATCCCATTATTAATTGGGAAAAGGAAAAACCAATGTTTTACTCATTTAGTTGAAAAGGTGGAAAATAAACTGGTTGTGTGGAGAAGTAAAACTTATCACAATGTGGTAAATCTCAACAGATAAGAACTGTTACTAATACCATACCAGTCTATTCCATGAGCTGCTTGAAGATACCAGTTGATAATTAAGCAGATTGACTTTATTCAAAGAAGATTCTGGTGGAGTTTTGAAGAAAAGCAAGGTGTGCACTTAACTTCTTGGGACAAGATTTGCAGACACAAGGATGTGGGTGGACAAGGTTTCAGAGATCTTAAAATACTAAATAAGGCTATGTTGGCAAGAGTTGCTTGGAGAATCTGCACAAACACTGATAAGATTTGGGTGCAAGCACTCCAAGCCAAATATTTCCCAGGTACTAGTTTGCTGCATGCTAATATTAGGCAGGATTGCTCATGGTCTTGGAAGAGTGTTCAGAAAAGCGTGAAATTTATCAAAGATAATAGCTGTTGGAGAGTAGGAAAGGGGGTGAAGATTAAAATATGGCTAGATATTTGGATAACTGGTATGACAGTGGCTCCTGAACCAAGACATGATGCTATTGATAGTGAAAACTACATTTGGGTTAGTAAATTGTTCATGCCAGATGGCGTCTCTTGGAACCAACAGTTAATACAACATCTTTTTGATGATTTAACAGTAGGGCTTATTCTTCAAATGAGGATATCCATATCAGCTGATGATAAACTCATCTGAAAGTTAACCATACATGGAGGATTCACACTTAAATCTGCATATAACAAGCTGCATCAACAAAGCTTAAGAGGTATTCAAGTATCTACTATCATTCAAGGAACTGAATTGAAATGGAGAGACATTTGGGAGCTTGATACTTGGCCTAGAGTTAAGCACTTCTTCTGGAAATGTCTCATTGGCATTGTTTCAACAAGGGAAAGACTGAGAAGAGTTACAGGGCAGATTAGTCAATTATGTCCAATGTGCAATCAGTTTTCTGAGACTATACATCATACTCTTTTTGCTTGCCCTTTTTCAAGAGATGTATGGAGAGGTACATGTAGGGAGTCTAGTTTTACAAACAGGAAGCACAAACATTACAGAAATACTTAAAGATTGGATGTTGAAGGTTAAGGACAACACTGTGGAGAAAGAATGGCTATGCATTGTTATGGTGGCGGCCTGGAGTTTATGGACAACAAGAAATGATATAGTACATCAGAAGACTAAGCTAAATCCCAAAACAACAACAAAAAATGATGTGAATTTTGCTTTATACCTAGAGAAACTTAGTAGTTCTAAGAAGCCTCTTAGAGTAGACAAAGCACACACTAGTAGCATCTGAAAAAGCAGGGGTACCGAAATACAACCAACTTTTCGTTTGGGCTCGTGAGACTTATGTTTAGATCTAGACGATCTCAAAAATCAATATCCAGACCTGTTAACCTGAGTTTGGATCATAAGGATCAGTCCAACGCAAGACAGGGTCTTGGTAAATCCAAGGGATGGATTGAGGACAACGATCAGGTTTATAATAATGTACTTCTTGTGTTTGCTTTAATTATATAATCAGAGAATATAATGCGGAAAGTAAAGCACACAAGACACCAGAGATTTTTTTAACGAGGAAACTACAACCTGTAGAAAAACCTCGGGACCTCGTCCAGATTGAACACCGCACAGTACAAACTGTCTACAAACACTAGCCTACTATAAGACTTCGGTCTGGGATGTACCAGAGACCAATTCCACCCTCCAAGCGAACTGGCTACTGTCGCACTCCTTACGTCTCTAGATCCCCCACAGATCGTCACGCACTTGATTCCCCTAGCTGACGTCCTTTACAGGCCTAAGAGTTGCTTTAACCGCTGTCAAAGGCTTGTGTCAACAATTTCGGCTTTGCAACCTCAATTATCAACTGAATGTTTGAACTGTCCTCTATCAGTTTGACATACACAAACTTCCTTCGGATTTGTCCAGGTCATACAGAAATCTACTTACAAGCGGGGGCTGACAAGTAAACCGAGTAAACTATGCCCAACTTGTCTCTACCTAGGTTGTACACGAAGAATCACTTAAGAAACTTATACAACTGGAGATAACTAGGTCTTACAACACCGAGTGCAGTCGTGCATTGCTTCTTTCAAAACCCTGTATGTAACGTATCAGTTCTTGAATGGTCTTATATCAGAAGAGAAGGACCGTAGAATAGATAAGAACGTGACCAGGTTACCAAGGTTACAGGTTACTCCGGTTTCAACCACTAAGGTCTCAATCAAAGTAGTTTAAATCGGTAAAATCGGTGACTCGGTCAAACCCCTTGGAGCGATTCGCGAAAACCTCGGGGGAGGAAATCGGAAAAAATCGGTTTGAAACGGATTGCAATTTAAAATTTATATAAACTATAGCTTCTATACTTGATCATATAACACTAATAATAGAAAACAACACTATTAAAATCAAATAAGTTTAACATAGACACAATTAAAACTAAATAAGTTCAACTTAACATAAAGAAATTAGTTCAAAATACAAGTTTCAAGCTCAAACAAAATAAAACAACATACCTAAAACATGTAATCACTCCAAATCAAACTCAAGAAGAAAGGAGATACGAAAAAAACCTAAAACCTTTAGTGAATCGAATTCTATAACCTACTTAGATAAAATACCCAAAATGCCCCTAGGAAATCGGCGACTCGTTTTGGTTGAAAATCGGCTAAAATCGGTAAAATCGACCTAGTAAATCGCCCAAAATCGGAATCGGTGATTTTTTGTGAATCAGATCGGCCAAGTAGCGATTCGCGATTAATCGGCCGATTTTACCGATTTAAACTACTTTGGTCTCAATCTCCTATCTGTGCTTCCCAACTCTCAAGAGAAGTCTTTATAGTCGTAGGTAAATCCCAAGAGGAACTGCTACCTAATAGAGGATGACTATACAATACACCAATTTTGGGTGGTAGCAACGGTGCCCATCTGTTGCTAAAAGTGTTAGAAACGGGGGCTGGCCGTTGCTATTCATGGTGTGACGAATTTTAGCAACGGTAATGTTGCCGTTGCGTCTCTCAGTTAGCAACGGATCTAGCAACGGCCGAGTTCAGCCGTTGCTAGATTTTGCCCGCAACGGCTTATAAACCGTTTCGAATTTTAATCAGCAACGGATGTTCCACCGTTTCAGATATTTTTACCAGCAACGGCTCATTACCGTTTCTAATTTTTTACCAAAGTCAAAAAAAAATGACCAGGTCAAAAAAGACCAAGCTTGACTGTGACCTGGTCAGTTTTGGTCAGCTCGGCCAATCTTTGACCTGGTCTACAGGCCAGTCTTTTTGGTCATGGTCAATAGAAAGTCTTTTTTTGACTTTAGATAGAATTTCAATAGACATTTCTGACACTTAGCCAAAATCAAAACTTCATACACTTACAAAAATTTTATATTCTAGTTTTCTTGTTCTTACACTTAGCCAAAAAAACTAAAAAAAATTCCATACATTCAGATAATTGAAAACCAGTGTTCTTGTTCTCTAATACATAAAACCTAGCTAGTTTCAGTATCCATACTTATATAACCTAGTTCAATAATACTCGTATTTGAGCATGAGATAGATAGGTACCTTCCCATCCTTTGTCAACTCTTCTGCCAATAGCCCCAACTAAAATCCAAACTACAACAACAACAAAAAAAATCAGCACGAAACTACACAGAAAACGATTAAGTTCTAGCCAAAATCAAGCGAAATATACCTTAGCCAGAGGAGTACTCAGTGGCATAGCCAACAACATCTGAGTAACATCTAAAATCTTTTGTAGCTCTGGATGATCCGGCCACTCATTCAAAAGAGAAAAAACGCTTCGATGAAGATTTCAAAATGGCTCAACTATGCTCGCCATAGAAGCAGTATTAGAATCCTGTAACGCAATAGAAGACATGTACTAGTCAGTTGAAAGTTCAACCCAGAGAAAGAGAGAGAGAGAGAGAGAGACCGAGTTTGAAGAAACCAATCCAACTTCTTATGAGTACAACCTTTTAAAAATTGTAGGTAACAGTAGGGTGAGAGCATCCAAACTTTGCTTCACTCTCCAAGCACAAACAGAGCAAGTGCTCTGGCATGAGGTTTTCATCCATGATGGAGGCCAATATACCCTTAATTTTTGCAAATAACAAGAAAAGGTAAAATAAGAAATGGGTTCAGAGTTTCTAAATTAGAATATGTGCCATTATACAACAAGTGTCTGTATTAGCAAAACACATTTTAAGAAGTAGATGCCTTGCAGCAAATGCTTAAGTTCCAAAGTAAAGACAGTGCCCAAAGACAAAAAATGTTTCCATCAGATTGAAGCAATCATTTCAACTATGAAATGAAAATACTTACCAAACCATACAGGCAGTGGCGAGTATTTGGATCGAAACCAGGAAAAGCAAAGAAAGGCCAGCGGAAAATTACAGGACCAATGGAGGTTTTACTTCCAGATGGAGTTACGATCATCACCGTGAAGGACCTGACACAAGCACCAACACAGAAGAAAACTTCTTAAGTACCAACAGAGAAAGAATCACATTTAAGAAAACTTGAAAAATGGTATGTACACCTTTTAGTTGTCCATCACATAAAACTGCACCAGAAATTGAATAGACGGACACCTTGAACGGTTTAGGAGACCCATACAGACAAATTTGAACATAAAATTGTGACGACAAATGTTAACTAAGGTCTGACTAACAGAATGAAACGAGAAACAGTTAAGTGTTAGAATGCGCACCAATGACCAATTCATGTGCAGTTGATTTGTTTGCTGCTACAAGTTACTGTTCCAAACAAATCACTCAATCGTGCACAAACACAACAACAAGTTCAAGCAGGTCCACAAGTTGCAGCAAATAGGCAACACCTAAAGGCACACAACAGGTCCAAATCCAATACTCAGTTAAGATGATAGGAAGGTGTTCAAAATAGCAAAGGAGATAGTTAAAATGAAGCCACCAACTCACCTTAAAGACTGATCTAAACTTACATCCACGGTATTTTATGTCACTAGTAAATCTTTGCATTCTTGTTTTCTCAGTCTAACTGACCTCCATAAATTCTCCTTTTTTTTAATGTCCACACAATACCAAATCCTTTGTACCAAGCATAGCAACAACCACAAGCTTAATCCAAAAATGGCACCAACTCATTAAATAACAACCTAAACTAAGGTATTCACAGTGCTCAAAGTCGAGCATTAAAAATATTCTTTCTCAACAATTCAACATTCCGAAATTTGAATTCTAGTTTATTATCTTACTCCTAATCACCAATCCCAAATACTATGAAATTATGAATGAAAAGTTTGATTAGACTTTATGGTAAACAGAACATCATACCTTGTGCATTGTTTGATCAATTCACCACTTAAAATCAATTTTCAGTGTATTTACACAAACATATTTAGGCTTTGAGATACCTACAAAAAAGAACTTGTAAAATCAGAGGTTGAAACTTTAATTGTAACCTTTAAAATTAAGTTATTACAATCATTCAAAAAACAATTAGAAAATTCCGATTAAATCAAAATTTAGAGTAGTTGGTGTTTTTAAATACCTTGATTGTGTACATGCTTTGAGTAATTCAATCAGACATCTTATTATGTTCCTTCTCTTCTTCCTTTACCCTTTGCTTACATGCTTGTGTTTGAATCTGTGGTCAAATAGGTATTAGTGACCTAATCAGGTAGTAAAATGATGAAATCAACTTGGTTAAGAGATGTAACTAAACCACGTAAGAAATGATTTCAGCATACAAATTATAATCTCTTCGCACAGATCTAAATAAGTTCATCTAACTTAAAAGGAAATGAAATAAAATAAAATACTATAACAACAAAAAAATATAAAATTACCTTGAATCGTTTGGAAAATATAGACTGATACGCTTCAAATTCATTAAGAATAGTAGAATGAGAGATAGATCTAAATTTCGTTTAATAGAATACTTAGAATTAAAAAAACAATGATTTTCAGATCTAAAACCATCTGATTCGAACCGGGAGAAATAGATCTAGTCACTACTGTTGAGAAGTGAATTTCTTCGATGTTGAGTTTGATTGTTAGATTTGTGTTGATATGGATTTTGGTTTTTCAGGTTGAACGATTGCATTTTGTTTCGGTTTGGAGGTCGATTTCAAGGTGAGATTTGCCAGATACCCTAAAAATATCTTCTTAGCGAGCTTCTTCTTGATCATAAATGACTTGTGGGAAGGCTGAATCAGAAAATCAAAAACCAGATCCAACAAATTAGTAATGAAATCAGAATCAAATCGACTGAATCAGAAACAGAAATCAAATCAACTGAATCATAAGGAAGAATCAAAAGGAAGAAGATGAATCCAAAGGAAGAAGAAGATTGAAGTGATGTTTTACCCTAACCACCATTTCTATCGGCAGCAGAGCAGAGCAGAGAAAGAAAACCAAAAAAAAATGAAAGAAGATATGGATAAGATAAGATCGATGGAGGGTTATCTAAGCAGCCATGGCACACAATCATCCCACACACTTCATACCTAGGGGTGGGGAAATACTCTAGGCATAGCTGGTTTGGGCATAAACATACTAAAAAGTGTGGGGAGGTGTTTATGCCCACACACTTACTTCGCACGCGTAATAAATAAAGAGTTGCTATTAGCAACGTGAACTGGGCCGTTGCTAGATTCCGCAACGGCCCAAAAAATCCGCAAAGGCCCAAAAGAGTTGCTATTCCGCAACGGCAGCATTACAGTTGCTACATAGTGTTGCTATTCGCCAAATTTGGTGTAGTGATACCACAACAAGCATTCACCGAAGTGAAAAGAGTTTTACGATCTCTTCCAAAAGGAATCTTCACGTATGCTTGATGCTTGCGGTTTTCGTCCTTAGACACCTTTATTTATAGCACTCAATAAGATAGGTTGCTTTGGAATAAAGCAACTAGTTACTTGTTTCACAAGTTTTGGAAACCCTAACTTGCAAACAAAGTAAAGAGAGATTTATCTCAATTGGAAATCATTTATCATTTATCTGCCAAGTGTTTTATTAGCTCATAAACACTTCAAGATAGATATCCAACAGACCAGAGATAATCTTTATCTTATTGACACATTGAGAACCGTTAGATGGACCACAAAAAATATTTCCGTGATAACCAAGTCCAACTAAGAGATCAAGGAGTTCAGAGTTTAACCCGAGTGAAAATCCCAGAGAAAACCGTCCATTTGAATCACAGCCAAAAGTATCGATTTTGAGGTTCACGTAGGGTACGCGTACAAAATGACACTTTGGAACTCAGGAGTTTTTCCTAAGTCACTGTTCACGAACGGTTCGGGAACCGTCGACATTCAGATTAGGGTTTAACATGGATCCGATGGAAGTTCTGGGTTTAACCAGTACTTAGACGTATTAGACGTCCTCAGGTATAATCCACTGGACTCTTGCTCAAGAGTACTCCTTTAGATTCACCCATATCCAACAAGTGATTTGCAAGCAAACCATTGCAATGGACAAATGGTATCGAATCTATCTCATGCATTCTTGTAAACTTAGTATTCGCGGGAACAAATACCAACATAACACATGGTCATGTAGACAAGAACACGATCTCAATCGCTATTAATATCACTACTAAAGTAGCCGACTATTTCGAAAGATAGAGTAAGTAGAATAGAATGATTTCTATAAAAGTCATAACTCCTACTAACCTTTTGTCGATGAAGAATAATTGATGTCTTCTTTGTCTTCACAGTCTTCGTCTTCAAGGTCTCTACTACTTAGTCCATATCCCAATTCCAAAATCTAAACTCTAGTAGGCTAAATCAAGAATTATGTTTTGACACCTAAAACTGACAACCAGCTTGACATACCAACGCTAGTGGGTTTGACCGGAAAATGCCCTAACAGCATCTGTCAATCCCATTGGTCAAAACCTCTGCATCATTTTCTTAAGCTGAATTGTGATGCATCATTTGATCCGATTACTAAACTAACAGGTGTTGCTTTAATCTTGTGTGATTCTGCAGGGACTTGGAAGGAAGGATGTACCAGATGGTATGAAGGAGTTGCCGATTCAAAACAAGCAGAATGCATAAGGTTCCTGGATGCATCTAGTTGGAGTGTGGAGTTAAAGTTGTCGCATGTGTTGATAGAGTCTGACTTGAAGAGCATTGAGAGTTATGTTAATGACGCATCTGCAACTATTGCCTGGGAAAATGAAGTTTTTATTATAGATGCCCTAAGTTGTTTGCAAAATGTAGGCAACTGGCAATGTTCTTTTATTTCTAGAGATTTTAATAAGGCAGCTGATGAGCTTGCCAAATATTGTAGGAGAAACAAAGTCTCTCAAGTCTGGTCTGATAATCCTCCACAGGTTATACAACACCAGCTACTTCAAGACATTGTAGATCGAACTATTTTATTCAATGAATTTAATTTTGCAGCAATAAAAAGAAAAAGAAAAAGTGTTTCGATAGGAAGGAGGAAGGAAATAGTGGGGAAAATGAGACTCCATAGTTTAATAGTTGAAAGTTGG
>JAJJMA010340384.1:895-14546 GCA_023529015.1 Papaver nudicaule
AAGTCACATGCCCACAATTCACTTCAGCCTTAACCACGTTATTAAACACTGGTTAATATACTTCACAGCAATTTGTGTGAAGCTATAGTTTAACCAGGCACAACTTGGTATTCAGGTGCAAGCTAATCAATATTAGTCAATTGGGTGTAGTACTGGAGAAAACCGTGAACAGATATTAAATATTCCCTTTGGAATGGTTAGTGACTTCTCAAGTGAGCCTCCTAAACTATCACTCACTTTGTCCCCAAATGTAAATCACTTGTATTTCAGGATTGATTTATTTCACTATGCCGTAAACTATATGATAGTATGATGCAATACTAGTCGTCCTGCATCATCTAATATTTCAATTCAATTTCAATTCATTCAGCAAGGACTTGTTCAATGGGGTCTAGACATGTAAGCAAACGAAACGAACAACCGGATAAAAAATCACTAAATTGAATACACATTGCTGTAAGTAAAAATGGAGAAATGTATGTTAATAGTACCTGCACCACCTTCACTTCTCTTCTTCTTCTTCCCCTTGTTCTTCTGCCTCTCTACATTATAAGTGTAATGATGTCGACAATATCTCGATTTAGGAACATTACTGCTATTATCATCTTCGGCAGCATCAAACCCCATTCTAACATTCTTGCATCTCCAAAGATTTCCACCAGTAAGACAACAACGCAGCTCATCTGGAGGCAGATCCTTTTCCTTCTTCTTCTGGATCTCCTTATCAATCCCAAATAATCGTCTTTTTTCTTCACTCACCACAGAAGGATTTCTGGCTAGAAATTCTTTATGCTGTTCGAAATGTTTATCACATAATTGCTGTTTGTTATCACCACTAAAAACATTTGGGCAGTTCCAATCTCCCCTTTTCTTTTTGCAGATCAGAGCAGCCTTCTCCATCTTCATCTTCTTCTCAGATTGTTTGTGCCCTAGAAATCAAATCTACACAACTTTTCTGAATTGCAAAACGAATGGATTTACTTTACTTTACTTTATGAAGCCTTCTCAAGTACAGGTTAGGTGGGGGTTTTGGGGATTTTGACCATTATGACCTTGCAGTTTTGTGAAATTAGAAAGTCACACCGGGGGCTTTTTAGTCATGACATTTTGTTGTGAAAATATCTTACCTTCTGGTCATTATTGACGTAATAATGATATACTATACCGAACAAGAAATCTAGAGAAAAATCCCATATGCAGATCCGACGGTTTAAGATTTTTTTTTTTTTTTTAAGAGGTCATTGATGTTAGCCCACTCCTAACTGGTAGCCCAGAAGTTTTAGCCCATGTTTGAGTAGGTAACCATCTACAGTAATATGTTCGAGCCTGAATGCCATTCTTTTGTTCACCATAGAGACATGATATATCTGTTACGATCACAGTGGTTACAAAGACAAGTCACAGAGAAAAGATGAACAAGAAGGAGAAGATAGCTAATAAGAACAATGATAAACTAAAAAGAACAAGGATAAGGTGTTTACTAACGAACCCAACGTCGTAGCTTTATGCTTACTAACGAACCTTCCGTCGTAGAACACATCTCTGTGAACCCTTAGGTTTCCAACAATTCTCTGCAAATCTTTCTCATTGATTCACAAATCTTTAATACAAATTACAAATGGTACATTATAATACCACACACCCACTTACACACTGAGTCTTATAAACTAGGAACTAACCCACTAACAAAACAGGTAACTAAAGACTCCTAACAACTAGGGATTCTATTAACACACGTATATTCATGCTTTGAATTGGTAAACTAATTCATACGCATTCTCTTATGCCATTGATATTGAAACAATAAGTAAAACAAGCTACAATGGACCTTGGCAACCGTAACAATATCCTTCCATTTTTGATGTGTTGTGTGATAGGGTTATATTGTTATTTTTATAATTTGTTATTACAATTTGGTGATTTGATGCATCCATGACTCTTCATTACGGTTTTGAAAGAAATATTGTGCAACTAGTCTTTGTTGTAACCCTTCATTCCTTCGAAATATAACTTCATGAACCAATGTATCATCTACATATAAACTCACATCAAATGAGATGGGAACACTAGCTACCAATATTTTACTACTCTAGAAAAGTGGCAAAACCAATCAATAATGGATGGAGAGGCCCAACAATATTTTCAAACGACTGTTGTTGAATGTTTGTAAAGTATAAAAACTCGCTTGTCTAAATGAAAGTTTGACTTTGTTGATAGTCCATCTAGGACTATTCAATGAGCATCCGATCCATTGTTAATTGCCGATGAGCATCGTAAGTTGTAACACCAGTACAGTATATACAAAACCTCCAAATCGCTTCGCCCAACGTGGGGCTAATTTCATTATTTTAAGCAGAAAAATAACGTTTAAGCCATGTTGAACTCCTCCAAATTAGCGAGCAAGCCGCATAGAGAATCTGTATCGGGCCTTGTGTTTTTATACCCGTAATATTGATTTATCCACCTTGATTATTTTTTATGCACTGATGAAAAAGTCCAACAAATTGATGGAAAATTGATTTGTTCCGTTGGTTATGTTCATCTTACTTCATAAACCTGAAATCTATTTTCAATTTGATGTTTCTAGGTGCACTTTTTTTATACCCCCTGTTATTTCTGCTCAACATACATACCGGGCTTAGAATGCTACAGCCCACATACCCACTAACAGAAAACATCCCCAAGCAAGGGCCCGAAAAATAATTGGTTACCTCCATTAGGGTTGTGCAACGGACGGATGGATGCGGATTAGGGGTCACCCGCGTCCAAACCGCCAAGTGGTGCGGATTTGAAAATCAAACCGTGTCCGGCCCATTCACCCGCGGATTTGTGGATTATACGGTTTGGTAGCGGATTATCCGCGGTTTTATATGCCTAAAAAATTATGTTAGATTCGTATATCTTTTCTAATAATCTGTATGTGCACTAAATAAATTCAACCATCAATTTAAATCGTATACAAGATTTGATCTCTATTGTTTCAAGTTCTTTGTATAGTACGACTTAATCCATCACAAAACCAAAACATATAATTTGAATAAGATTCGAAAGAGAGAATATGATATTTCTATGAACTAGAGAAATGGGTTTCTAGATCTAGAGCTTCACATGAAATTTGAAGTACATGCCATCAATTTTTGGTTGTCTTTTGGTATTCTTGCTTTTTTCTCCTGCAATTAAATCGATACCTACAACACAAAACACCATTGAAACGTTAGCTCATTAACAACCAGAATTTCACAAGAACCCATTCATCTCATTATCAATATAACCCCCCAAATACTAACATTAGGGTTCTAATTACACACCTCAAGATCCATGACCGGGATTTCAGTTTCTTCATTATCAGAATTGACCATTGGCCATATAAGTACTAACATCTAATGGAATTATATCTCTTTGTTTATGAACTGAAAAACAATACAAACAAATCAAAGTAAGGTAACCAAACAAAACAACAACAAAAAAACTCAGTGCGGTATTTTATCATACACTAGTGCAACTTTCAAAACCTCACAAAGAAACTTACATGCGTGGATATCATCATCATGGTCAAGATTATCAATATCTTCTCCAGAGATGTATTCATCTTGTGTTTTCTTCTTAGGGGTTTCTTTGAATTTTTTCTGCCAATTTCTTTTAAGATACAAGCAATAGAAGATTTTGAGACGCAGATGTGAAGAAGAGACGCAAATTTTGAGAGAAGGAAGAAGACGCGGATGAGAGAAGAAGAGGAGACTGCTGTAGGTTTATTAGGTTTAGTAGAGAAAAAGATGAGACTATATATTATGCTGAACTTTCCATAATTATCCCTAGTATATTAGTATAATTACTATATAACCTAGTGTTGCGGGTAAATCCGCGGATTGAAAAATGAAACCGGGTCCGGTCCGCCAAATGGTGCGGATTAGAAAATCAAACGTGTCCGGCCCATTGCCCTTGCGGATTGGTTTTTACCCGCATATTTACGGATGGGTGCGGGTCAAATCCGCGGTTCCGGTTATTTTGCTCAGCCCTAACCACCATCAACAGCCATGAATATTTTGGGGCAAAAACTGGAGCCTGGCCGGCTGGTATACTTTCCAAGCTCCACTCGGATACAGGGTTTCCTTCTATAGCTAGAATTCCTAACTTGAACCGGCAGTTTCTGGAGGCCTATAAAAGGAAACTCGTCCTCTTATATAAGAAGAACTCTCGGATCAAGGCTTTGCATAAAACTAAGAATTCAACTAGGGGGGTCATGGCAGATTCGAGGTTTCCTGAGGATGTACGTGAACTAGCGAGAGAGAAAGCTGGATTTAGTTACAGCTTCATGGATCCAAATTCACCAGGAACAAGACTTCCAACTCCAAGTGATATGGATCGTTTAGGACGTTTGGCTTTCGAAATAAGTAGGTACGCGATAGAGGAATATGGATTGACGGGTAATGATCAGCTGGAAGCATATCTTGAAGAAATAGAGGAATTCGCTCATCTTGAATTTAAGAAAGAATTAGCTGGTATGACAAAGGGTATGGTATCAAAGGATGGAGAAGACGATCGTTTACTTGCCGTCAAGATTTGAATGCTTGTGGCAAGGCACCAAATCCTTAGCTTATAATTAATTGTATAAGTGAAGCAAAGATCATCAGTTTTTAATTTGGTATAGAACAATCTTCTGATTGTTTTATGTAAACGGGTTTCTTGTTTTAATGCTAATCAAGTTTTGAGGAATTGATTACAAGATTAATGTTTTCCACCGTCTATTCATCTGCTACCCCCGCAGTGACCAATAATATTGTTAGGCATGCATCCATCCTACCAAATGTCACAAAAGTAAACCAAGTTCTAGGAGAAACTTCAATGTCCAACAATCACTGCTAAATCAATGTCCAGCATTTCTATAATTCACAACTGCACAGTGTGGATGACCCAAGTTTATTAGGACCTAATGGGCTTGATACATACTTAGTTGAGTCTACCCAATTGGGCTTGGGTCTAGACATTTTGGGTGTTTAAGAAGTCAAAATGAGTCAGTCAAGGTAGTGAGACTATGAGTCAAGATAAGCTTTAGGATAAAGGAATGACATTTTTGTAATTAAGAGATTGTGGGACACATGTCAGGATAATAGGAGAGAGAGATCTCTATAAATACCAAGAGAATGGTATTTGGAAAGGGATCTCACAATTTTGGTTCTCTCTCTTTCTCTCTCTTTCTCTTTCTCTCTCTCTCTCTCATGGAATGGGGACTGCTGTGGTTAGGAGGGGTCTAAAGATAATACCCTATTTACACACAGCTGTGTAATTTCAGCAATATTGTCAATAACTTCGAAATATACGGTTGTTCCCGCTGCCACCAGGGTTGTCAAGCCTTCGCGTCATGCATGTTTGTAGTCTGGAATGTAATATCAGTTCTTTAGCTCAGGATGTTAAGATTATTAGTCCACAATGTATGGGCACTCCAAGATCCTGCAGTTAATAATCCAATGGGCCACTCTACTTATTGTCAATTGGTTTTGAGTTGGATGCCCACAATTTAATACGCCGAACCACGTTAAATCTCTGTGTTCTTGCTTTGTTTATTTTTCGTTGTGTGTTTACATCTTTGTCTTTAGTTTTACTTAATCCAAAGGACAAGTTCTTGGTGTGATTACTGCTGTAATCCCAACAAAATACTTATCATGTTATTTTTGTTGATAATTTCTCACATATTTATCATGATGTTAATTTTCTCCATATAAGCAGTATAGAGCTTAGGCATGTCTCCTATGTATATGCATGTTTGTATGGTTATGTCATATTACCCAAAATCAAAAATTAAAACAGATATACTTTGCAAAATCCAAAATTCTGCAAACTAAAATATGAAAATGTTGGTGGGAACTGTAGTTGTCTAATTTCAAATGATGTTTGACTGGAGTGTAAAATAAGTGATTTCTCGAAGAAGTTGCTAAATGAATTAGCATACACATGTAGTGAATAAAAGCAAGAAGCAATTTCATTTGGACCGCAGCTGCTGTGGTCTTATTCTTAGGATTTCTACCGGGACTGAAACTTTAGATAGAAGGCTAATAGTAAAGATGTTGGAAATCTAGCAACAATCAGAGTAGATGTTAGATGTATCAAATAATATATATAAAAGACTGAATCTCAAACAAACCCTAAGCGCTTCTACGAGGACATAGCTCGCGGGTATACTCAAAGAGAGTGATGTTATACCCCTACAGCGAGGATGTGTCCAGGATAGAACTGCCCGATGTGTGAATGTCAGCACAACAATCAATACCCAATCATGAACTTAGCTACGAAGAGAGGAAGGAAATAAACAAGCAATGTGCGCAAAACAAAGCAAGAAGAGGGGAAAAGAAGACGGGAGAGTAGCCGCTTCTGGGATAACTGGAGAAGAGTAAAACGTCAACTATTTATAGGAGAAGATAACTTGCAAAAGAATTTTCGATTACTTGTAAAACAAGAAGAGAAAATTAAGCGTTAAGGAAACTTATTTAAATCAGGAAATCGGATTTTACCCAAAATAAAACACATCTTCACCGCGTGAAGGTTTTCTCCCATAAATAAAACTCAGTAAAAATATTTTATAAATAGTAGAAAATATTTAAGTCGGTTTACGGCTCTTGGTTGACACGCACAAGTGTGCCTTGGGCATCAGGGATAGCAATGTCTGATTTTTTAGATGCTTTTCATTTTTTATTTCTTCAGAAAAATTGAAAATGACAAATCGTAAATATTGTGCACAAATATTGTCCAAATTTAGTTACATTCCCACCTGCCACATCTTCATATTCATAGACTATGAATCATAGTACATATAATAACCCTATGGTTCTTGAGCCAATGATGATTGAGTTAACAAAGAGTACTCTAATGTAGTGTTATCAGTTAGTACTCCCAAAATTGTTGGCTAAGACCTATAGGAGGCATGTCAAGAATCTCAGCAACAATTCAAGCCTTTCATCCTTCATCCTTCGTAGTCGTTGATCCGTAAAACTTTAAAAAACACAACTACTGGATCCGAAAAAACAACCTATCCGGTTTATTTCTTTTTTCACTAATATACTAACTTACCCATCGGCTTTTTCTTTCTGTTTTGTCACTATCTTCACTAATGTTGGGGCAAATACAAATTTTTTTTTTTAAACATTAAGCTGCTTCCTTAAGTTGTAGCTTGGTTAACGATGAACATGATGGTCTCACTCCATAGATTTTCATGAACGAAGAAGCTACAATCGATTTGCCCAAAAATTGAAACTTTGCTGATGAAGGTATGATTCCGAAGGTGGTGGTTCCGAAGGTGGTGGTTCAGAGCTAATTCAATTGATGATGAAAATTAGTTTTACATTTTCTTCGGTCAGGTATGATTCCGATGTTAATTCATGAAAACAAAACACGATTGTAATTATGTATCTAGGGTTGTGTGCATTTGGGGCGTTTGGCTTAATTTGTGTTCGCCGGTTTCATTTCGATTATTTCAAATAAATTCATGAGTGGAGGGTACTATTTTTTTGGTTTAATTCTACAAATTGTTAAGTTTATTAAGGATTTGAATGGTGCTTAGTAAGTATTTGATGAAATGTGTGGTTAATATTAAACTCATTTTGTCAGTTCACAATGGTTAGGAACTTAGGGTTGTACTGTACGGTAATAAACCCATAAATGAACAATTGAGAATGCTTACTAAGTAGGGATAATGAAAGATATCCCCAGCTGCATCTTTCTTATAAATACTGTAACGTTAGTCTAGGAGAGAAACAAACCTTAAGAAATTACATTACTGATTATTTCGGCGATGGTGCCTGCATATGTGCCGACCATCTTTAACTGCCAATGAGTTGATCAGTGAAAGAAGAGTAGAGAAACTTTGAATGGTGGGCGTGAGTTGTGAAGAAGAAAAACAATTGACGTTAGTCTCAAGGACTAATGAATACAAATCAATCAAAGCACAGTCGGATATATAGTGTGTATTTATACGTAGACCTTTTTATTCAGAATTTTGGTCTTAATGATTAGAGAAACTACTAATTAAAGTGTTTTGGATATTCTACAGAGACGACAACAAAAGAGACATTGGAACAGGTAATGGCGGAAGTTTTATTTAAATCTTATTCAAATCGGTCTGCTGTACGAGCTGTTTGTTTAGCTGTATCATGTGTGAAACATCATACGGTTCAACAAAGGATAATGGAATGGCTCAGGTTTGTTCTCTCTTATAATTTGTTTTTGTTAGGATATATGTGTTAAAATAATATTTTTGTAAAAATATATCAGCATTATTGCAATTCTACGCATCTCAATATTGAATTTTCCTTGGCACTCTTCAGGACTAGGCTCTCCAAATTAGAAATGCGAGACTCTAGACATCCTGCCACTGTTAAATTTTCATTTTCCATCCTCTGGTTTAGACTCTACACATTCCATTGCTGAATTTTTATTTTCAATCCTCTGGACTTGGTTCTCAAGATCCGAAAACAACTTCCTCCAACATTTAGTTGGATCATCCTCAGGTGTCCATTCAGTGTCGTCTGTAGCAGCATTCTTTTTAGTTTCTACTTGCTCTAATTTACCCCGCAGCATAGTGCACTCCAGTTTCTTCTCAAGCTCCACAGCCAATTCAAAACACTTGCTCTTATAATGCTCCAGACTGTCCAGTTCAACCACAGGTTCCCAAGCTTTAGGCTGTTCACTATGGATGAGAGATAAATCATCCCAACAGTGTTTCTCCAGCGCCCCTCCCGGACGCCTGTTTACTATGGAGGAACTCTTGGAGCGAGGGAAGCTATCTCGCTCAGCGAGGAAAGCTATATCGCTCAGGTGAAGCGATATAAGCTATATCGCTTGACCGGTCAAAGCAGTCGAAGCGATATAGATTATATCGCTTCACTTATTCTTAAGAGAGACACAGAGATCAATCAGTTCCAAGAAAAAGAATTTCTCCCCCAAATCGTAGCAGCTTCTTCTCAAGGTAATCAAACCCTCTCCTCAGTGTTAGTTTTCTTCACATTAACGGACGAATATTCTTATTTATCATTCCATACATTAACTTCAGTGTTAGTTTTCTTCGGTTTCCCCCTTTTCTTCTCTGCTCTGCTGCATTCTGTACCAAATCCCAATTCTAGGGTTTTCAATTCCTTCGCAATTTCTCAACCGAAAAGACGAAAACTTCACATTTAGATATTGCCCATCTGGAAAGAAAGACATTTCACTGACTAAAACTGGAATCTTGGGATTGATTTTTATTGAGAGAGAAAGCAAAAACCAGACAAAAGAGTAAAAGCTGCAATTTTCTGTCTTGTTTACTTTGAATTCTCAAACATCTTCTGAAAATTCCTTTCTTCTTCTTAACTATAAAACTTCATTCAATTCATTCTTGTTGTTGTAGTCTTGTAGACGTGATTTTTGAAGAGGAATTCAATGGGGAGTGTGAATTTGTGTACAGAGAGTAGTCCAGGATTTATAATGAGTCCAAGGATTTCATTTTCACATAATCTATATCAAAACGATGTTCTTCAGATCGAATCTTCTTCTTCTACTTCTAATACAGACATGCCAATTTTCTGGACTATACAACTATTGCCAAGAAATCCCCGGCCATTGTTCACAACATCCTGCCATCACCACACCACCATGACCAACTACCCACCCTCAACTATCAGTGTGGGTAAATGTTATTCAGGAGGCCGGAAACGCGAGTGTAAGCGGGGTGTAACCACATAGCTACGACGACGCCAGCCTGTGTAAAGGGGGTGTAAATTAAAAAAGGTCAAACTGAAAGCGAGGAAAGCTATCTCGCTTTCAAAGCGACTCGCTTCCTCGCTTTCCTCCCAGTTCCGGGAGGGGCACTGCGCTTTCGCAGTGGACGTGAGGGAAGAGGAGAGAGAGTGGAGAATAAACGACGGAAATCTGTCCCTTTCATCCCAAACTTTCCTCCATAGTAAACAGCCTTAGTCAATGACTCTACTTCTTTAGACCTTTTTGTATCAGCTGATAGAAAAATTGCGTTTATGAAGCCCCTGAACTGAAGTGGTTTGGAAATTAGTAGTACTACTGAATGGCTTTAAAAATATATTTTGCTGTAAAGTGGAGTAAGAAAATCTCCCCCCCTTTTAATGCAAGCAAGGGAATCTTAAAAGCTCACCCTTCCTAACCATTGGATCTTCAAATTTTACATAACAGCCGTCGGATGACAAGCAAAATTCCGTCACACCCAAAATTCAACCGACAGTAAAGGACTAAGTTGCCCTCCTTATTTTTTTTGTTTCTCACTGCCTCCTACGTAATAATATAACATTGTGAAGGGTAGAATAGTCAAATACACAAATAGATAAACTTAACAACAGTGAGAGTCGATAGAAACTTTCGACAGTTCTCTTCTTCTCCCTCTTCTCTGTCTCATTTTCAATTTTTCTTCAAGGAGAAAGTTATTGTGCATCATCCAAAGAAGTTTCATTTATTCCCTAAAATCAGATTCACATCAACTTAGTTTCGTTTATTTTGTTTTTTTTCAGTTCAATATCCATGGCCGTAGATCCCAATTAATCTTTTCAGTTCATTAACGATGGCTGCTGAAGAAGCATCAATCACAAGGAAGAACTAAAACCTCACCTTTATGAGTTGCGTTATTCGATTGGGTATGTAATTTCCATACTTAATTTGATTAAATCATTTTTTGTATTGTAATTTGGAATTCTAGGGTTTATTTTTGTGGGTTTCGCTTGATTTTTGTGGGTTTCACGACAATCAAAATCGAATTCGTTAACCAAATTTGTTTCAGAAAAACTAAACCTAAACTGTTTCGAATCAAATCAATTTGAAGTGAAACCTAAATTGTCCAAAATCAAAAACTGATGTATTATGTATGGGGCAAATTGATGTTCGATTGCATTACAACAACTGAAACTGAGGCTTACAGGTACGAGTTAACAAATTTACTTTGATACTTTCAGGATTTTGTTACACCATAATCAAGAGGGGGTTTTGTTGTAGAGATATTAGAGTTTAGTTGTAGTGTTATAAAAATATGTTTGTGACCATAAGCTGTTTGTGTAAATGCACAACATAAATGAATGTTATGTTTGCCAATTGCCATTTCTACTTGATCACCCTCTGTTCAATTTTGAAATCGTGCACTACCAGTCACTTTGGAGAGTCTATAGATAAAGAATATTGAGTTGTATTACTTTTCGTTAAAAAACAATTAGTTGGTTTGAGGCATATGACTTTAGGCTAACAGAGCAATGCAAAATTTTAGATCGCCACTAATCTTCCATGGTTCTTGCTTAGCGGTCTGTTTTGACATTATTCACTGCCAACTGTAACTTGATTATGTAAGTCCATTTCTTGATTCCCTGTATTTACGAAGGTAGCGCCAAAAAACCTTTAAGGTGCTATATACAAGACTGCCTTTCATATAAGCTCTAAGCCATTCATGGAATGCTAAATGGCAGCCCTTTTTTAGCTCCAAACATTACTTAGGATCATTTTGTCTGGACCATAAATATGTAAATTTACATGAGTTTGATGACTTCTATCAAATTATGATACTCTATCTCGCAGGGATTGAACTCCTTTATACTGATTCATGTCTCAAGTATAATTCTTGAGCTGTTGTCGCTGGAAGCAAGTTCACAGTTTAATTTGTAAACAAGGGTCATAGTTTAGTTATATACTGAAGTTTCACACGGTTGCACCCATGAATTCACAAAGCTGACTCATGTTGACACACTTTTTAATATTTTAGTTATTTGGGCAAAACGCACTTGGTCAGGAATCACCCAGCAACTACAGAACATCAAAGATTACACATACCTCAAGAGTCATGACTGTGAGGTAGTATTTGCCACTAATTATAGATGATGATGGTGATTATTAATTAGTGGATGGGGATGGATTTTTATTTACCTTTTTAATTAGAATGCAAGGTCTAATTGGAAATGGATTAGAAATAGATAGATATAG
Organism: Papaver nudicaule; assembly: GCA_023529015.1. Lineage (NCBI taxonomy): Eukaryota > Viridiplantae > Streptophyta > Magnoliopsida > Ranunculales > Papaveraceae > Papaver > Papaver nudicaule. The sequence goes on from JAJJMA010340384.1 coordinate 12,845, forward strand.
TAAATACTGTTTTTGAGTACATGTAATTTAATTTGTGTCCGAGTATTTTCTACTATGGAGTATGGACCTATCAATTAAAATTTTGAAGTTGCACGACTATGTGTTTACAATCAGATGATAAAGATAGATTACACCATTTGTATGACAAATTGGGGAAAAAAAAAGGAGGGAATTTTGACACTGATGTAAATGTCTTCTTGGCTAATTAATTATGTTGGGTTTGATATATTTGCTCTTGCAGATATACAAATTAGAGGCAGAGACGAAAAGGTTAGATGAAAGCTCATTGACATATGTTAACTTCCTGCATTTTCAGACCCATACCTCTGCTTTTCCGGTTGAACGTGATTTTTATAATGCGTTCTTCAAGAAGTCCAAGGTAATATACCTTTTGCAGTACAACATAGTAAAAAATGAGGGTGCAAGTTATTGGATGGATTAAATAGTTGGTCATTTGAATTATGTAAATTCTGGAAGGTAAAATGTTGACACATCTGATATACCATGTTGCAATTTTTCCCGTCTCAACCTAAGTGATATTGCATAAACTATACATTCCCGGGTTTGCATTTGTATTGCCGTTTTGGCACAATAGCTATGATAGAGGAGTATGATGAATTTCTGTTTGGTTAAATGCGTCTTACGCCTTTGCGTTGTTTCCCGGTCTCTGGGTTGCTATTCTTTCAGTTATGGTTTTAGTTTTTGCTTCTCTTAACGCGAGGAAACCTCAATTTTGTATCTGTTCCAAGACTATATTTGGGAACGCCAATATATAACTGATCGTTTACGGGCAGCTTAATGTTGAAACATATGCCTCTGTTCATCCCTGCATTTGTTTAAGTGTTGCTATGTCATTGGTTTTCAGTTCAGTGTTCTAATCTAATGGATTGATGCAAGGTATACACTTTTTCTCCAACCTATCAATCAGAATACATTTAGGCACTTTCTGGCTACGTCTTTCTCATTCTGATCCCATACCGATATTTATTTATTTAGTTTAGAGCTCGGAGTTAGTGAACTAAACTTATATCGTTTTATCCTCTAGGATGATTTAACCGAAACTTGCTTTTGTTGATAATCAAATGGCATGTGTGCTGTGCTACTGCCTATCTCCATTACGCAGTATGTTACTTTGCACTTTCAAATTAGGAATTTATTGATATTTTTTTTTGTGTGTACAGGATCTGTAACGTTCAATTCGTGGGCTAAGAAAGGAATTCATGAACGCACAAGTAACCTCCTTCCTCTACAAGCAGAAGGCATAGAAGAAATGAACTTCAAGTCTTCAACAATAGTGGTAACTTGAGTAGCAGACACAGGGTTATTACTAGAGTTTGCCGACGTGCAACGCACGTGCACTCGACTTGTAAGTTTAACTTGAATAAATGGATTTCTAAACAATCTTTGTTGCTTAATAAAAAAAAACTCATGACAACAAGTTGGGGTTTTGTGTCAATCATCAAAAAGTGCAATTGAAATCAGAGGAAATTGGTGTGAAGTTGTTGTTCAGATAGAAAAAAATTGGAGAAAAATTTAGAAGGAAATTGATTCAGATTTGAAGAATATTACAATTGAAATAGATTTTCTATGTTTTGAAGAGTTTGGAGCAAATTTGAAAGAACATCGATCAAGATTTTGAAGAATTTGAAAGAAATCATAATTGAATTGTCTATTTGTTTTGAATAAGTTGGAGTGAATTTGA
>JAJJMA010340384.1:49426-61989 GCA_023529015.1 Papaver nudicaule
CTTCTTCTTCTTCTTCTTCTTCTTCTTCTTCTTCTTCTTCTTCTTCTCCTTGTTCTTCTTCCACCTGTCTACATGATAAGTGTAGTGATATCGACAATATTTGGTATCAGGAAGATTACTATCATCTTCTTGAGGATCAAAACACATCCTGACATTCTTGCATCTCCAATCTATTCCACTAGTTTTACAACAAAGCAGCTCATCTGGAGGCAGCTCCCCTCCTCCTCCTTCTGGATCTCCTTGTTGTTGTTGGTAAATAGATTTGGATAATCAATCCCAAGGATTTCACTCTTTTCTTTAGTAATCAAAGAAGGATTTTTTTCCAAAAATTCTTTATGAATCTTGAGATGTTTTTCACATAATTGCAGCTTATTTTCAACCCTAAGATTTTTGCATTTCGATCTCCCAAATCTCCTTTTGCAAATCAGTTCACCTTTCATCTGAGTAGTTTCAATCTTCACCAGAAAATATATATGATGCCCTATAAATCTCAGTGGATCTACACAACATCTCTTCAATCAATTGCTTTACTTTATCAAGCACTACTGGTTTGGTTGGTGGGTTGTTTTTTAGTGTTTTTGTCTGTTATACCCTTTCAGCTTTGCGAATTGGAAAAGCCCATCAGGGTTGTTTTAGTCATAAGCTTAATTACAGTAAACGCTGTAAGAATATCTTTTCGAACAAATTATTATCACCACCAATCAAAAACCACATCTAACAAATTATTATCACCACCAATCAAAAACCACATCTAACAGAGGTAAAAATGAGTTTGCCCAGGGGGAAAATGCTATTCTCGTCAATTCACCGCATCTGGATATAGTGTTCAGGGTTCAGGTTGGGTGAACCATTCTCCAGACGTGCGGTTTAGATGTATTGAGAAACAGGAGGGAGTTGGAAGTTGTCGGAGGAGAATAACACCTCCGTTACTGAATCATGCTACAATTTAAAAAGGAATTCAATGAACATCAGACATGCACATCAAAAACGATCTAAGCATTTAAATGTGGGAAAAAATAAAACAGTTTTGGATTAGTATACTTTAATTTTATTTCTCTGAATTTTTGTATAAATAGGAAGAACAAATCCATTTTTATATCAACCAATTCATATACTACCAACACAAAATAGGAAGAAAACAAAGCTAGAAGAAAGATAAAGAATGGCGAATTCTATCTCTGCTGCCTCGCTTCTGGCCATATCTGTTGTTATATGTGCATCGCTATTTATTTCTGCAAGTGATGCCAGGGATATCGATAATTCTCCTGCAGAGGCTCCCTTGGTGGATCCATTGCCAAAACAATGTAGGATCACAGGACCGTGCTGAGAGTTCATGGCTAACCTAATTGTGTCAAAGGCCATGCCAAGCAAACAGGATGTTGTATGTTGCCAGGAAATTGTACAGACTTCCAAGTATTGCTGGGAAACAGTAATGGACATTCTTGAGGATCCAATTATTCCTGCATTCTCTAACCTTCATCCATGGGCAGAAAATGCATGGAACAGATGTGTCAGTCTTGCAGACTCTGCTGCACAGGCACCAATGTGGTCAGACGGTTCACCTACACTAGCACCTAAATTGCCAGCACAATGTAGGATTTCTGAAATGTGCGGAAAAAACTTGGCTCAGATTATAGTTGCAAAGACTTTGCCAACCGTTAAGGACTTTACATGTTGCAAAGAGATAGTACAGAGTACTAAATACTGCTGGGATAAGGTAATGGAGATCGTGGAAGATCCTAATATTCCTGCTTTGGCGCAACTTCATCCATGGGCAGAAAACTTCTGGAACGACTGTGTTGACATTACAACCAAAAAGATGGCACTTCACTAATGCATTATACAATGTGGCACAATTGCACCCCAATAGTTTTTCTTCGGTACGCTATAGGTGTGCAATAATGAATAAAAATATAAATTCTAAGTTTTCTCCATTTGTATGACTTTATTTAGGAGATATTCGCTGGAAATGAGTAAACACCAAGTCACATATTCATATCCTTTACTTATAGAGGTATCTAATCATCAATTGGCATGTAAAACTGAAAATGTACTAACTCCGGGATGTCAACATTCACAAATAGTAGCGAAAAATATATGCTTTCATAGTGTCTAACATATTACGCACCAAATTATCAGTTCTATGAGTTATATAAGTGCTGTTATTTCTACATGTACGTGTATCAGAAAAACCTGAAGTGTGTAACTACTATACAATATCACAAAAGAGGAGCTACTTGCACAATTGCTGTCAGTGGTAGTAGGAAGGAAACAAGGATCTTTTCTAACTGAATAACTGGCTCAAGTAGCTTCTAGCCAGCATCTTGCAGTCTTCAACCGCTCCAGAATCGAATATCTTCGACTCTCCCACAGACTTCTTTAGGTCACCGTTGCATTCCCCATCAATTAGAAACTCGGCCAAAGTAGTAACCCTGTTAATAAAAATATCAATCGAGACCAAAAGTGTATGAAAAAAAAAGGCAAACCAAGTAAAGATACTACTGTCGATTTTCTCATTTCCGTTTTATACATAACTATGCACATTTTGCTGGCTGGCATTCCTGCCTGTGCACATGCGTGCTTCCATGAGCAAGAAAATTGCTCGCTGCCATTGACATGACAACTACAGTTATGAAATCTGAGGAAGGCAGCAAATCTTTCATCTGACAATTATGAAAACCAAACCACTATAATATTCTTGTGCCACTGCAAACCAACTCTGTTGATAATCAATATACAAATTCTAGTCAGTGCAACTACTGAAATTTCATACTGATCAGTAAGGTAGTGTCCACGGTAATAAAAACTATTCACAGCTGGATCATCTTATATCTCCACTAACTATATTTGACTGCGATATGATTATTCCCCTTGGCACATTTCAGATACCAAAGATTAAAGATAAGTCTTCATCAAACAATGTGATATACAAGTAATAATGCACTAAGTACAGCCAAAGTGAGAGGATACGTTTCTAACGCAAAGCCAAATAATAGAGGAATTGCATCATGCATATGATATGGCTATTTTAAAAGGTTAAGAAAAAAACCTTTGGAAATTAAGCAATTGAAGCCAATGTAGTAACTACGAAAACAGTAATCTCATCCAGTTTTCAAGATTAAGCGAATTGCAATTGTTGACTTTTCCTTTCCATCCTCAGGAATCGACTCTCCAGATCGGATAGCAACTTCCCCCAACATTCAGTTGCATCTGTAACAGCAGTTATCGCAGTGGCTACCTCCGCTAATTTACCCTGAAGTGTAGTGCACTCAACTTTGTTCTTCTCAAACTCTGTAGCAAATTTAACACACTCACTCTTAAAATGCTCTAGACTCTCCAATTCAACCACACGGTCCCTAGTTCTTTCAACGCCAACATCTGAGACAACATTCACAAAAGGCTTCCTACTCCTCAGGACTAGGCTCTCCAATTTCAAAATGCGAGACTCTACAGATCCTGCCACTGTTGAATTTTCATTATCCATCCTCAGGACTAAGTTCTCCAAATTCAAAATGCGAGCCTCTACAGATCCAATTGTTAATTTCACCCTTTCAATCCTCATGAACCGTCTCTCCAAATCGGATAACATCTCCTCCCAACATTCAGTTGCATCTGTAACAGCAGTCATTCTAGTGTCTGCCTCTGCCAATTTACCATGGAGTGTAGTGCACTCCACTTTCTTCATCTCAAACTCCGTAGCCATTTTAACAAACTCATTCATATAATTTTCCAGACTCTCCAATTCAACCACAGGGTTCTTATTTCTTGTCAGTGATTCTAGTTCTCCGGAGCATTCTAGTCTTTCAACATATTTCCTCTTTGATCCAATACTGGCAGAGCCACCTTGTATGATTTTATCAGCTGGATGCAAAATTTGCAGTTGGTTAGTGAATGCAATTATTAATAATGCTAATGAATTTTCTGAATTAGTTGTCGTAATCTAAACATGTAAGCGAACGAAAAAACTGCTGGATAGAATTCCCAATTAGTTAGACATTTGCAATGATTCTTACTCTACCTTTTGGGAACTTAACTGATGGAACCATGAAATTTCTCAATTGGTTATCATAAATTAAACATGTCAACAAAACAAATCGAACTACAAGAACAACAAATTAAAGAGATACTCACATTCAGGTTTATCACTAGTAGTAGCTGGTAATTGAGTTCCTGTTTCCTCAACTTCAAGTGACCGGTCATCTTCGGCTACCGCCTTTTTCCTACGTTTGTTTGAGCAATTAGTACTATAACTTGCATCACCACCTGCACATTCACCAACTCCACTTCTCTTCTTCTTCTCCTTCTTCTTCTCCCCCCAGCCTACATAATAAGTGTAATGTTGCCGGCAATACTTCCCTTTATGACTATCATCATCTTCTTCGGCGGCATCAACCCACATCCTAACATTCTTGCATCTCCATTGTATTCCATCACTTTTAAAGCAACGCTGCTCATCTGGAGGAAGATCCTCCCCTTTTTTGTTCTTCTCTTTCTTCTTCTTGGTTAGAATTGGAGTATCAATCCCAAAGATTTCTCTCTTTTCTTTGATCAGCAAAGAGGGATTGTCTGCTAAAAATTCTCTTTGAAGTTGAAAATGTTCATCACATAATTGCAGTTTATTATCACCACTAACATTTTGGCATTTGAATTTCCCATATCCTCTTTTGCAAATCAGTACAGCTTTCCTCTTCATCTGTATCTGAGTATTCTCCATTTACAACAAAAATATGATGCCCTAGAAATGAGAAATCCCATAGACAAATTGGTTTACTTTATCAAGCCTACTGGTTGGTGGGTTGTCTTTAGTGCTTTTGTCTATTATACCCTTACAACTTTGCAAATTAGAAAGTCAAACCAGGGGTGTTTTAGTCATTATAATTTTATCACATCATCCTCTATTTCTTTTAGAAGAACGAAAAATATGGGGACATTAAGCGAAATCATTTTTCACACATTATATGTCAAAGGTGCAGTCATTTTTCTATTTCTCGGCTTGAAAATGAATCTTACACAATTGCAATTGCAATTGAAATGAATGGTTTGGTTATGTTTTAGAATGAATCGAAAACGTTTATGAAGTTGAAGTCACTAAAAATCAGACATGCACCGAAAACATTCCATTTGCACAGTCAACATTGCAACCTTAAAGATATACAGTGTGAAACAATTGCGCACCAATAGTTTTTCTTCGGTACGCTATAGGTGTGTGCATATTAACGGAAACAAGTTGAGTGCACGTGCGTTGCATGCCGGCGAACTTTAGTTTTCCTTTTTCCAACAAAATGTTTTACAACAAAATGTCAATCAGACAATAGTAAACCAATTTTTCTTTATAAAACATAAATAACGACGCTTTCACACTGAATACGATGAATGACACATATTCCACATAACAAATTTATTTGGTTTACACAATGTGCATTTAAGATTTCATTTATCCCCAACTGTTAATATTAAATCAACGATAGGTAGCATAGAGAACAAAAATTTACCTAACAATTTTAGCGTACGGGTATTATTGGGACGTGACAAAATTTATATAACTACCCATCAATAAAAAAATAAAATAAAAAAATTCTAATTTACGTTTGGGAGACTCAAAAATATGAATGCACACCATAAAAAAAATGAATGCTAGACAGCTGGAGGAGTCTTTTTTACTCAAACCACGTGCAACTAAGTGGTTCTAATAGATTGCATGAGTGCTGCACGTGTACATAATTGAGATTTGAGGATATTTCGTAAATTTGTATTTTGTGATGTAATGATGACGCTAGGTGGCTGACTCACCGACTCTAGTCAAGATAGAAATGAACGTGTTTATCTTAAGGATAAACATTCTATTATAAACTGCCACATGGGCAGACACCTATCTCCTTCTTATACCGACCTAAGCTCCAAATAAATAGCCATCCATAGTTGGCTCGAACAGAGATTAAGATTAATAAGAGAGTTCATTTTTCTCTTTTCTATCTAGCACTCCCTTCTTTACATTTCTCCATTTTAAATCACATGTTAGCATAAAGATTTAGTCGATTAAACATACTATATTTCTGTCTTTTGTTAGAAAATCAAACCTTTCCCTTTAAACAAAAAATCAAACCTAACACTCTGCCTCTTATCAAATTTCTTTCTTTCGTCTCAGTCACTCTCAGAACTCACTGCTAGAAACTCTCTATATCTCGCTTCTTCACTAATTTCAGTTTTTTAGTTTTTATTTTTGTCTTTAATTTCATCTACCCTCTTTTAAAGTTATTTTTTTTAAAGTTAAAAGGGCTAAGGAAACAAATTTGCTTGATTTTGTCGGTGGGAATATAGATCTCGCGGTTTGATGGAAGATGTTGGAATTTTTAAGATATATACGGCTCAAGAGGAAGTTGATGATTTATCAGTATTTTTTTTTTTTGATTGTTGATGATTTATCAGTTGGGTTTTAAGTTTTCGATAACTCAATTAAGGTTCAGAATACTCAATTAACAAAAGAATTATGAAGTGGGTAAAGCTAATTTGAAAGGAAAACTATATGGGTGTGTTTCAATGTTGATTTCAAGAAATGGGGGTGTGATTTGGATTGTTGAATTGATGTAGAGTGCGAGAAGAAGATAAAGGAGTGTGATTGAGTCAGTTGACTCACTGAGTCGGGAAACCGACCCGTAAATGGGCTGAAATTCTGGGTCGAAATAACCGAATTTCTGAAGCTATGTCTCTGGTGTTTTACCTGCAAATCCGACACGGATACCCGTCGTCTTCTTTAATGAATATCAGGAGAAGCTCTGTTTTTATTTAGAAATGGAAATCGATTCGAATCCGAATCAGTTGATCTAATGAATTTTTTAAAGAAGTTTGAACTGGAATGTTGTGTTTGACTTTGTTTATGCGAAATCTGTTTTCAATTCGATTGATTATCTGATTTGAATCTAGAATTTGTGAAATTCTAATCCAATTTTAATGGTTGCGGAGGTGGTGGTTGTAGCGGCGGCGGCAGAGCTAGTGGTCTGATAATGGTGGTGGCGTAGGTGATAGTTTTGTTGGTGGTTGTTGCAGCTTGTCTTCGTTGGCGTCGGTGGAGCCAGAGGCGGCGTTGCTGTTGATTATTGTGGCGACAGAGGTGGTGGTGGTAGAGGTGGCGGTAGAGGTGGTGGTGTGATAATTATGGAGTGATTTTGACGAAGGTTATTTTAGTCAATTACTGTCGGTCGAAGTTGTGACACCAAAATATTTCGGGATTACGTAAGATCCGACGGATGTGGTTTGAAGGTGTATAATCTAATGGCTACGAACACCAAAGCTTTGATATGAAAATTTGCGGAGGGGTAACTTAGTCATTTACTGTCGGTTGAAATCTGTGACGGAATTTTTTCCTCTGCATCTAACGGCTGCGGTATAATTTCGGGAGATCCAACGCCTACGACGTGCTAGCTCTTTAGATTGTGTTGTTTGCATTAAAGAGGGGGGAGATTTACTGTTAATTGGCATGTCACACTGAAATTTACTGTGTTGTTGGTAATGCAGCGGTGTCAGCATTCAAAAATAGTAGCCAAAAAAGATGATTCGATAAAATCCGACATTTTTACGCACCACATAAACCTATCAAAAACAACCTGGAGTATATGACCACCATCCTATTGCTTACTACATCGGTCTGACAATACATTTATCTTATATAAGTACAACACTTGAGGAGGTTAAAAGAAGATGCCAGATTGTAATGCCTAGTGAAAAAAGTGAAGGCCACTTACACAACCGTGTATCACTTAGCAGTTTGATGTCCATGGCTTGCAGTCGTAACTGAAAGGAAATAAGGATCTTTCCTGTTTTGGTAGATACTGAACAGCTGCTTCGAGTAACTTCGAGCCAGCCTCTTGCAATCTTCAACAGCTTTACAATCGAATGTCTCCAGCTATTTCACAGTTTTCTTTAGGTCACCTTAGCAGGATCCATCTAATAGAAACTTGGCCAGAGTAGTACCCCTGTTAAGAAAATAAATTGGATTAAGGCTAAAAGCGTATGAATACAGAAAGCCAATTAAAGATATAAATGATTATTCTTCTAATTTCCATTTTGTTTATTGTTATTCGGCATAACTATGATCTTTGCTGGATGGCCTTTCTGCCCCGTGCACAATCAGTTGCGAGCAAGAAAATTGCTTGCTCCCACCATTTACATGACATCTACAGATATGAAATCTGAGGAAGGCATGCACATCTTTTATCTGACAATTATGGAAAAGTAAATCACTAATTTTTTTACTGGATATCGTCCGGATTGAATTTTGCTAAAAAATGGCTATAGAAATGTTAGTGGGCACTAAAGTTATCAAGTACTAAGAATTTCAGGTTTAATTATCATGGACAGAGTAACCCGTGGAAGATTTTGACTAGATTATGAACACGAAAGTAAAGTAAAGAACGAATGGTTTGGTTTCCTCCTCTCATTTGCTTGGAAGGGAGGCGCATATGAGAGGCAGGTGAAAGAAAACTACACTTCCTATGAAGGTGTGGGGTGAGATCTGATCCGGTTGATTTAGGGTTAAGTTAATTTCAAGTTTACCAATTAATCTAACGGGCATGCTGCATGTAAACGGTTGTGATTTTATATCTAATACACGTGAAATGTTCTAGAAGGACTGGATTTCGTTAAGACACTTGATTTACAAGAAGATTACTAGTTACTCTTTGTAGAATTTGGTAAAACCTCTTTGACAGCCTTGATAATCTATTAGTCCTTAATTAGTGCATTATTTATTTTCTTGAAATAAAAGAGGCACAATTTTATTCATAAAGGCAAAAAAAAAATAAAAAGGGAAGAGAGTGCACTTCCCAGTGCTACAACCACCTAAGCCAATGCCAAACCCACAAAACAAGACAAACAAGAGAAAATCGATCCCAGGCCCAGCCATACAAGAAGAAAAGCAAACACAACTTTTTCAATCACAATAAAATCCTAAGAATACTTCTTGGCACCCAGTCGCAATGAGATTATACATCTCCATAACTTGTAACGTAATTCAAGTCTCTTGTATAGGTGCACAAGTTGCAGTTGATTTCAATATTGACAGATAAATATTTGGAGCAGAGCCGATGCCACAATGTTATCTTGTTTGATCAAGTACGTCTAGTTTGTATTTTAGTACTTGTATTGCGAGAAGGTATATACATACGCTCTGCTTGGTTGTTTGCATTTCTTGTCCCAACCAACCCTTAACCGTCTTTTGTGGACTCGGACTTTAAATATTGGACCTGTTTCTTTATCATGTCTTTTTGAAATGGTTCATCTCTAACCACTCCTTACCAAAAACCCTAAAAACATTTTAAGCTGTTGGATCCCGTCTTTTCCTTATAAAAGTTCCTCCAATAAGCCTTGTTCTCAACTTTTCTGCTACCGCTGCCAATGGAGTCTTCAAAGATCTGTTTACTGATGGAGAAGAAGAAGAATATCAGATCAAACCCTGGTTTAATTCGGTTGATTAAATTATTTTCGCATTATGATTTCTTCTCTCAAAATTTATGCTCTCTAAAACGTAAGTGGGTAACGGTGCGGTTGGAGACTTGAGTAATCTCTTTCTCAAATGGTGAATGGAGTGTCCGGAGATGAAGAAGTCACAGCACTTGCAATGTGACCTCTCAAATTTTTAATAATTTCATTTTGATCAAAATGTGAGACTCCATTGCAAGAAATCATTAATAATTTACACAGACACGTAAGAATTCTAAGAACAAAGAATTTCATTTTGAAAAATGTATTTAATGAAGGTGTTATTCACGTTAGAGAAACTCCAATAACGTATATTTGACGAAGCAACAAGAAACGCTATATCTTATTATCGAATTTTACACCCTAGACGCTTTACAAACATCCGGTGCGTATGCACCGGGTGGTATGCTTGTTTCAATAAAATATGTGATGATTATTCGCCTCTTGGTTTAACCGTCGGAGCAGGTTTCTTCTACGGAAATGATTCTTCTATTCAGTTCTTATGGAAGTGGAAGCGAAATATTTCTACAAAGCCTCTGATTTTCTTAAGATACTGTGTGCCATTTGCGATTTGGTGGGCAGTTTGGTTGGAAAGAAATGACATCCTTATTGCGAAGAAACAAGTGAGAAGAAAAACTTTAAATTCTATTATTATAGATATAAAATTGTTGTTGCTTAGTTGGTCTGTTAATGTTGAATCGTTTAAGAACATAAAATTAGACGATTTTGTTTTCAATTGGGTTGCTTTGTTTAGAGAGTAGCGGGTTGTAAACTCTCTATTCGCCTCTTTTGTCTCTTTCGATAGTGCTATCTTAGCACTTTCGTTTTTTAATTCCATTTTGCCTTTTCCAAAAAAAAAAGTCATGCTGTTTCTTACTACAATTCTTACTTATCCATTGAGCTAATACAACTGAAGAACTAAGAGAAAACTATAATTTTGACAAACTACAAGCATACAATACTTAATTTCTCTTTTTACATATACATTGGTTTCCACACTCTGTATGGTTTGACCTTGGGTCATCTTAATACGAACGGAAAGTTTGTGCCAGTAGGAGACATTATTCTTATTTACTTAACAATCAACCTTATATCCTTGCAAAGATCCATGCTTTGAATCACGCTCCGTAGAAGTATAATTAGAATTCCAATTGTAAGATGTAATTGATGGTTTGGTAATCCAAGAAAGTGCAGCATTTTCAGAAATTTGGTAGGATACAAAAACACCTTGATCATGACTGGATGCTATGATGGGGCTGATGCTATTTCAACTCAACAAATTATGTGTCCAGGAATGGTTGGAAAAATATACTCCTCCTGGCACAAACTTTCCATTCAGGAGTATGTGTTTATGTCATCTACACTCTCATCATCTGGTTCCAATATATACCTTTTACTCAATTACTCTGTATCCCCATGTCTATGGATTATGGTGCACCTGTTTCACACAATTCTCCTCTAGTACTGATCTTGGATACTGATCGCTAACCTGATTAAAGATCCACTATGGTATAATTGTAGGTAAAATTTGTTCCAAAGATCTGGTACCCAATTCTAAATTTTTCTCCTTCCATTTTTTTTTCTAGATGTTTTTTTTTCTTTTCTTGCAGCGCCTACTTCGGAGATTAGTTCCGCATATTCTCTCTAAAGTGGAAGAATCTGAAACGGCTCCATAGCCATAGGTGTGAGTGTGACCCATATATATTCATCAATAAGTATTCTCCCTTTTTCCTCTCGGAATCAGCAATAACATTTGCCTAAATTCTCTGTTGATAATACTTAACCTACGATTTAACTTAACGCTCCCAGTTACCGACAATCTAGGTGTAGTGTAACCTCAAATCATCAAGACGGAAACCAATAATATCTTGCATACTTTTAAGAATACAGATAGCAAGAAGTCTTTTCTTTCTGGATTTTTCCTCGGCGCCACCATGCTTCATTATGAACTACATTTACTTTTTGTAAACCCATGAATATCTAAAACCGATAGAACTCAATAATGTTTGGACACTGGTAGTTAATTTTTATTAAAAGAAATGACATGAAGCAAAGGCGATGATTACTATTTTAATTGGAATGGTGGCGTTTCAACTATGTAGTTTGGTGTGAGGAGACATATACCTTGTATGTGAAGAGACATTTACCATTCTTCATCTATATAATTTGGTGGGAACTGGGAAGAGACATGTGCCAAAAGGTGCATTTTTTATGTTTGTGTGACATGGAGAGTGATTCTTAGGATGACCAATCAGATTGCGATGACATGGAGATTGTTGCTGATGTGGGTTCACCACAATTAAGAGTGATTCTGTTGCCGACATGTGGCAATTTAGGGTCTCCTACTATATATAAAGACAAGGTATTTGCCCGTGCCGTAGACGGCACGGGACTGTTTAATACAGCACTATATTCCTATGAATTATAGTTTTCTTCTTCTCATGTCGCCTCATAACACCCCAAATTCTAGAATACTCGTTATCTTGTAAATTTTAGAATACTCGTTACCCTGTAAATTTTCCCTGGCAAACAATTATATGTTATACTTAGGTTTGCATTACATATCTCAATCTCGTTTGATTACATTTAGTTATTGGTTCCAATCTACTCTCATCGTGGAGCATCATACAATATTTCCGTAATTCTGATACCCCTCATGTGGTTTCCGTATATTGTTTCAATCTTAAGTTGCAGATCTTCATAGATGGACTTTCTATAATTTCTCCATAACATTTGTGGTTATTTCGGAGAGCATTCCGATAGTATTAATTCAAATAGCGAAATTGCAATTTATATGTTATGCATTGTATGACACTCTACTTTGTCGGTGTGTTTCATACGATATAAGAATGAGCAAAATTACTTGAATCTCGATTTTCCTAGGTTTTCTACGATTCCTCAACAGTTTTCTTAAGTTTTTGTTCGGGAGCCATGAATCCAGTTGTGCCGTTTGACCATGCAGAACCTTCTACGTTGTAGAAAAAAACGTCTTAGATTATATCTTATTAATCCGATAGTTATATAAGACTCTGAGGAGCATATCTTCAGTCGCATTTTTTCTCCAAACAAAGCACATAGATACGCTAGTA
>JAJJMA010340393.1:0-17785 GCA_023529015.1 Papaver nudicaule
GGGAGAACTTTTTTTTTCTTGTAAGGCTGCCGATCTGTCCTTTTTTTAGAGATCCTTCTGGCCGTTGATTTTCATAAGATTAAACGGCTCAAGAAAATCTTACGACGACTGTGTTTAGCTGACGATATGGTTTGATTCACATTTGCCGCCGCGTTGTTTAAGGTGACATCATTTGCAGATCTATTATCTTCATCAAACCCATCTACAGTAACAGCAGCCACAAAATAACGGCAGATTTAAGCTATTTGAGCAACAACAACATCTAAAATTGATAGCAGATTTGAAATTCTTCAGCAATTCGCACTGTGATTTTACTCTGAAAAAATTAATTTACTTCTTTCCCTTTAACTGGAAATAATATGTATGCATCCCTCGCACATCTGTTTACATCTTTGGGTTGAAGTGGCACCAGAGGACTAGCAAGAATCAAGAGGGATCTAAGGTTTGGATTTTACTTTCATGCAGATCTAGTGTCCCTTTTATAGTATGGAAGTGAATCCAGCATACTTGATAAACAGATCACTATACCTAACTTGGAATCCAGAAGATGAAACATAATTTTAGATGATTATTATTATTTTTATTTTCAGAGTTATGAAATTTGATGGAACTTCGTTTTAAGGAAAACATAAATGTATCTCATAATGTTGATATGAAATTGTTAGCTTTTGTTCAATGAATTCCAAGCTGCTGCAATTGGAAAACCCAATTGGCGAGGTTTTGGTCCTGACTTATTAAAACTGAGTCAATATGTGATATACACTAAAGTTGCTTCGTTATTGTTTAAGAATTTCGCAATTATCCCCTTAATCAGTCCATGAAAGTGTTGGAGTTGAGAGAGTTAGCGGAGCCACTCTGCATACACAAATTGATTAATAAAACCCCTTTTATACAATGAAATTAAATCATCTGTATACGGTTAGAGAGTTAATGGGCCTTTCGTTTGTGCTCTCCAATTTGAGTCGGATAATTTTCGTGAGCAAACTGGATGTCTTGCCTTTCCGCTAAGCTAATTCCCAGATTCTCCAGTCTGACAATTTGTGAATTTTGGAATTTGGCAGTGAATTTGAGAACTTGGTAAACCTTCATTATCATCTTCTAAAGAGTACCTAGTGCTGCCAAAATAGTGTCTCCAAGTGGGACCGATATGCAACAAAAGCAGACCAAGTTCAGTACATCTGTGTTGTCAAGAGGGACCTATAACGAGAGCAAGTTTGGTTAGCACGCACATGGTAAAAACCAAATCGAGGATCCCTGTTTTTCATGAGCTTAAGGGGCTAGCTGCTTATAAGAAGCCAAAGCAAAGGAAAAAGCCCTAGCTGCATTACATTTTTCCTTCTCTAGATCTCCAAACCCTACTAAACCAAAAACAACTTCAGATCTAGGACCTTTATTAATCGGTCAACAGCAGCAGCAATAAGATCATGGAAGATTTGAGATATTTCGACGCCAACCACAACATCTCGCAATATAATATTTCCTCTCAACAAATTAATATGCCTTTTCCTCTTTGATCTTGGATAATATGTATGCATCCCTTTGCAAGGATATTCACACCTTTGTGTTGAAGGTAGCCGTGAGGGCTGGCCAGAATCAAGTGGGATCTGACATGCATCATGTTTCTTTTTTCGTTTCAGATCTGGTTTCCTTTTTATAGTAAGGATGTGGATCCAGCATACATCCACAGGTCACTACATCCATGAATACAAGAGATGAAACATACCTATGAGGGGGAACCAAATTAAGTGTAATAATAGATTGATTCCTTTTTTTATTTTCATGATGAAATTCTGTGCAAGTTAATTCTTTTTACCACCATAACATGTAAATGTTATCTGAATTGCAATTTTCTATATGGTGCACACTACAACAATAATGGACAGAGATTAGATCACAGTTTGAAAAAAACTGTAGTCTATATAAGGCCTTTTACCTAAGATAACAGTTTATAGAGGTTGTGTGATCTTTAATCTTAATAGACCACTTATTTAGTAAAAACAGTGATCTTTATGGACACCATTAGATCACTGAATTTTTATTTGTGACTGAGCGTAATTGTGACGGGTCATATATTCCATTATCCCCCTACTCCAATATGAATTGATATAATTCATTGTCGAATACTTTATACCATCACGTTGCTTATGTTTTACTTAATTACTTCATACTCAAACTTGTATCTCGAGCATAAACAATTGTTGCAGAATCATTTTGATTCACTAAATCAACATTAGGACTACATAAGAGAATATGAGACAACTATCAGAAAGAACTAGATTTTGTTGAGAGGATTATGCCTCGAAGTAGTTAAGAGGTTTCTTCAAGAACTAGATTTTCTTGCCAACGCCAACAAAATAACCAAAAACCAAACTCCAAAGAAGATCAAACAGAAACTCTTTTGTGTCCCTCTTTGTGATGGAAATAGCCGCTGCTGAAAGATGATCGGTGCCACAGCTTAGCATTCCTAATCAACCATCGGCAATCCATAAAATCATATATTGCATTAACCTGATGAAAGGCTAGGCAACAGTATAGAAAGGATTTAACACCAAAAGATACCAAAATATCCAACTACAAGCACAACATTAGATGCCTCAAACTTTATATTTCTTTTTGTGCAATTCTTGATGCTCCGAAACACAACAATACCTATTTTGTATCCACAATGTTATGGGATGTTGAAGTTGGAAACGTTTTATGAGATTTTCTGTATGAACATGGCTAGTTTAATTTCCATAAGGCTGTGGTCCTGGGTTCCTAAAAGTCATACCAAACCATGAATTCATCCCCTTGTGCTGCTAGTAAGGATTCGACCATGGTGTTGCCTTACTAAAGTTGCAGTTCATAACATCCCAAGACTGTTCTTAGAACTGTCATTGCCATGACTTTCTCAACGATTTTTGTTAAAGGGAGAGCAAAAACTGATCTGAGAAATGCAAAAATTGTTGTTAACACACTATTATGGGTCAAAGTTAGGTGTGGAAGAACATGTGTGGACTTAGAACAACCGGATCCAATTGCATCTCACCTTTTAACGGTCAGCCTTGGGATACATACCAGCCGTTTAAGAGAAAGTGAAAACCAAATCGACGATCCACGTTATCACTAGACTAAAAGGGCTACTAAAAAAAAAAAAAAAAAAAAAACATTATCTAAAACTTAAAAACCCAAAAAGCAACTCAACCAAAAACAGCTTCAGATCTTCAGTTCTATCAACATGAGCGGCAAAAATTTTGTTAGAATTCATAAATCAAGAGAATTGTGAGAGAGATCAAAAACTCTGTTTTCTTAATTTTTCATTACAAGAATATCCATCACAGATACATATTTATGCAACCAATTGACAAGTAACCACCCTAACTTATACCATGTAACCACACAAACTAAAATAACTGATTTCATCAATATCCTAAACATACTACAAACATTAAACATTACAGACAGATTTCAAATGTGTTTGAATTATCTCTAACACACCCCCATAATTCAAACATCAATACTAAATCACATTAAGAACATCATCTTCATAATCATAAGAACATCATCATTGTTTTCTTGTCACCACTAGAGCAGGGACACTTCATTTTCATCATAAGAAACATCATCATCATTCGTCATCAACATTAATCATCACAACGTAACGTCATCACCGTCGTCACGATTATCAATCTTGTTAGCCGCATCTTGCAGAATTTCGATTAACCTTACATATTTATGCAAATTATATTTGCATCTTCATTATCAATCATCTTCATAATTATCATAATCATCATCACAGCATAATCATCATAACTTACATACTAACATCATCATCATAAGAAACATATATTCACCATACTTCACTAGAACAAGACTTCTTCAATTGCGTTTGCATAATTTTTCTTCTTAACAGCAACCATCATTTCTTCATCATAAAATTTTCAGAAATCTTCTTCATCATACAATAATTTCTCTCGGTTTTTTTTACTCATACAAAACCGAACAATATTTTTCTGACTCTCTCACCAACTCATCTCTCAACCCGCTCTGATACCATGTTAGAATTCATGGATCAAGAGAATTGTGAGAGAGATCAAAAACTCTGTTTTCTTAATTTTTCATTACAAGAATATCCATCAGAGATACATATTTATGCAACCAATTGACAAGTAACCACCCTAACTTATACCATGTAACTACACAAACTAAAATAACTGATTTCATCAATATCCTAAACATACTACAAACATTAAACATTACAGACAGATTTCAAATGTGTTTGAATTGTCTCTAACAAATTTCATGGCAGATTAGAGATATTTCAACACCATGGACAACAACATCTTGCACAATGAGATATCCTCTCAAGAAATTAATGTATCTGCCAAGTTCTTTCCGATTCCAGATCATTGGTACCCCTTGATCTTGTCTCTCATTGAGGTTGGTTGGATGTCCTACTTAGGACGGGTATAAGACCAAATTCTAGCAGCTAAATATTATTTGTCTTGAATCTGGATGCATTCGCTTTCCGCTTAGCTAAGTAGCTTACCAAATTCCCTAGGCAGAGAATTTGAGAATTTGGTTAACTTTTTCGTTAAAAATTGTTAACAAGTGAAATGGCTGTATGTTTGTGTTTAACAAACTAATGTAGCAAGAGGTGCACGGCAAGCAGTAGGGGAGCTAAGTTGGCATGAAAAATACTCACTACTGATTTTACTGTATCAATTATGGGTTCAAATTCTGAAAGCCAGCTCCATCAAATCTTTTGGCATATGAGCTTACCCCTTAGAGGATGTTGGATGTGCAACAACATGTGTGAACACGGCAACCCAAAATACATTTGCGGACTTTAAATGATCTGATCCATTTCCATCACTAACACCATCCACGTGTATCCAAAAAAATCTCATCCGTCATTTGCTACTTATAAATAGTGGCATTCTTCTTTAGTTCTCCAAACCCTACTATTACCAAAAACAACAAGTGCATATCTATAACCTTGAACAGCGGCAGCAACAACAAAATCATGGAATACTTGAGATATTTCGACGACAACAACAACATCTCACACTATAATATTTCCTCCCAATCAATTAATGTTTCTGCAATTAACTCTTCGATTCCACATACCTTTTCAGCCTTTTTTATACCTTTTAAAACGGGATCTCAGATTTGCTTACACCTTCATTTTTGATCTGGTTTCTTTTTAAGAAATGCAGCAACATACTCAGTAGATAGATCACGAGATACAGCATGGACACCTGAAGATGAAACATAAGAATTTAGGTGCACAATTATGTAATTGTACTAGATGAATTCTTATTTAATTTGATTTTCACAGTTTGAAATTTGATGTATGGCTAGTTTTACATTTTTGCCTCATCCCATTGTTACCATAATTTGTAAATGTTATCTACATTGCAATCATTGGCTTTACAAGTGATATCCATTAAATTTGTTTCATGATTGTTTACGAATTTTTTTCGCAACTATCCCCTTGATCGGTCAATGGAAGTGTCTCGTGAGAGTTAACCTAGTCAAATTGAAGTCATCTGTATCTGGTAAGCAAGACATGAACTCATTCAACAATCTCCAATTCACTATTTAAATACCATTAGATATCTAAGCTAAGACGTAGTAAAATATGTGCCATGTTCTTTTTCAAAATTTGGAAACCTTGATCAATATATATCCTAGTGGGTGCAGTTTTGGTATCAGTTTTTGGCTGTCCGACATATCACATGTCATATATGTTCTTTTTAATTGGGAATAGGTACATTGCTTAAATCAAACTTATTCTCTGGGCGTCTTTCGTACCGTTTAGAGTAGAATACGACATTGATCGTTTGTGCTCTCAATTTGTGTTAGATAATTTTGGATGAAGCAGATAGGAATGATCTTAGTTTTTAACACAACACAACCAACAGAGCTAAATATTTTTCTGATATCCTGATGCACTGAAAAGAGAAACTAATGCTTGAATATATACCTCGATCTATTCTCAACGCAAATTTAACAAGTATAGGTGTCTAATAAGTTTGAATGCGGTAGCTCAAGAATTCAATAGGCAACTCAAGTCCAAGTTGGCCGAACTCAAGGCCAATCTCAAAAAAAAAAAAAAAAAAAAAAAAAACATGCTTGAACAAACAAAGAAACCACATGAAGCATAATTCGCCTAATAATATGAGTAATGAATTTCTAACATCGATCTTCGTTTTCCGTTTAGTTCATGACTTTCAATCTTCTATGTCATGCTATAATTTCATATTCTATGCTTAAAATTATGAGATTTGTTTTTACATTTTGTTAGAATTTGGTTTTCAACAGAAAATCATTGTGGAGATAGACTGAGCTTCAGCAAAATCGTGCGTTCAAAGTGCATTATTCATAATTCAAGATCCGTTTCCTTTCCTTTCCTCGTAAGCATGTAAAAATATTCTTTGGAAGATCTTGATTTACAGATCATTTTCATAGATGTTGATTCACAATCTAAGAATATACATTAGACCCTCTCTATTAGATTTCATTCTCCTTGAAATTATGATTTTTCTTCGTAATTCAGCTGATGGGTCTCCTCTTTCTTTTGCCCAGTCGCAACAAATTGAATTCGAATCTGTAAAAAGCTTAGCTTGATAAACAAAAATGTATTGTAAGAAAAAAAATTAATCTTTACAGAGAGATCAACCCATTGTGGAGATAGACCGAGCTTCAACAAAATTATGCATTCAGAGTGCATTCATAATTCAAGATCCATTTCCTTTCCTAACAAGCATGTAAAAATATTCTTTGGAAGATCTTGATTTACAGATGCTTATCATAGATGTTGATTCACAATAAAAGAATATAAATTAGACCCTCTCTATTAGATAGATTCATTCTCCTTGAAATGATATGCTTTTCTTCATAATTCAGTTGATGGGTCTCCTCTTTCTTTTCCCCATTCGCAACAAATTGAACTGGAATCTGTAAAAAGCTTAGCTTGATAAACAAAGATGTACTGTAAGCAAAAAAAAAAAAAAGTAATCTATTAAAGAGATAACATACCTCATCCAGCTGGGAAGGTTCCCTTATACATGTGCAGAAAAAGCACTAATCAACCCAATGAAAAACTAAAACCATGAGAGGAAATATCATAACGTTTTGATTTGTTGTGTGGTTTCTCTCTGTGATCTGTTCAGGGTAAGGTTCCCATCCATGAAAACAACTCATTTCCTCAAAGGTCTCCACAACATCATATGATATTTTTTAGGGTTTTAAGTTTTATAGATAACAAAAGAATGTGATTTACCAAAATGACCTCTAAATCTATATCTTCCGTTTAGGTTAGACTGGGCATTTGGCCGTGCACAACTAAACGTCCCAATGGGCTAATCAGTAATCACCGTTTCCTCGATCTTTGTTGACTGTGCGTCAAATTATTGAATAAATGAAATCATAAGTTGATCAAGGAGTATTCCCTAAATCTATAGTCTCATCAAAGATTGGGTTTCTGAACAAGTAGAAAATGGAAATTTGGGTGTGAGTTTTGAATTCAGTAACATGATTGAAAGTGCTAAGCCATCTATACCAATTCTATTCATGTGTGTCTTTGGTTAGTATTCGATTGCTTGTATAAATATCTGTCTTGGATTAATGTTTTTGTTGAATTGAGTGATTGTGCAACAAGGGAATCATGATGAAAATGAACGAGTATTATAGATTGGAAAGTAACTTAGGATTTTACAGTAACACATTTGACTTGGATTTATTAATTTAGTGTAAATCACTGGCTTGTCACTGATTCAATGTTTTGAACACTAATAATTTCCTATCCTGTTCAGTGTCTGACTAATTGGCAAAAATGGGCATCGATTGCTGCGTGTTGGTTTTGAGTCCGATTTTGCTTTTGTTTGTTAAAAATGGCTGGTAAAGTGTTTGTTAAAAATGGCTGGTAAAGTGTTTGTTAAAATGTTGCAATGGTCATTATAGATGTTGGATGCGGCAATTACTATTGTCACTACTAGTAAATGGTCAAAATTAATAGGCAAAGCCAGTTGTATATCACATCACTAGTGTCACTAAATATCGAGTCTATGTCACATCACTGTTGTCTTCTTCAGAATGCAATAACGGAGTGGAATTGATATTCATACCGTGAGAGAATCTAGGGAATTATCCCGTCTCTCACTTTTTTTTTTTCTTTGGCCCCATTTTTTCCCACTCCCCATCCCAATGCTAAGCTCACAAAGTACTGTCCATTGGATAAGGAAACGGGATTTTCTCCTAGATTTTTGGGTGTACATATAGAATTACCCATAACTGAGAAGATTAATATGCGCAGATTAATCAATTTGATGGACAAGTCGACGTAAATATGTTTCCTGCAACTCTTTTCCTCTCTCTCTCTCTCAAATTTGAAACTTATATTTGAATTCTTAATTATTCTTGGAGTTGGTAAGCTCCAGTGTTCGTAGTTGTTTTAACTGATTTTTCTTGCAAAATCAAAGCTCCAGAGACATTGAGCTACAATGGACTCAACAATGTAAGTTTGCGCATCTTACTTGCAAAAAGAACAATGTAGCTTCATTTGAGAAATTTAGAATTTTGGTTTGTTAGGTGTTATGTGAGTGGTAATGGACCTCAATTTCATGAAACTGTGAAAACCCAATGGGTCCGTCCCTGTTCTTTAGAGCTCGGGAGAAGGTTAAAGGGTGTATTCTGTTGCCCGCCTCTTATTATCCTAAACTCCAGGTTTAGATTGAAACCAAAAATTCAAAGGAGTCGCATCTCATCTAGCTATCTCATGATTAACCTGGCAAATTTGGGGGCGAGCCAGTTTTTAATAGGGGCGATGGCTAATCCAAAATAGGGTCACAATGAAGTAAAGAGGTCAACCCATATGAAATATATTTTTTTAAATACAAAACAACCCTTGATTAGTAGAGATTAATGATATATGATTAGATGCTAACTAAATTTGATTAGCAAAAATTAATGATATGATTATTTCATCACCATCATCTTCATCAAGACTATCTCCATTATAAAAAATCATGATGATCTTCATCAATTTTCGGTCATCAATAATCACTATCATCCTTCACATTCAAAACAAACATTCATAATCCATAGTTCTTCATCCCTACTAACTATTTAATCACTACTAGATATCCAATCTATTTAAGATTAAAAAAAAACTAAAAATTTTATTGAATCGATGAAACATAGACTTCAAATTAACCTAGAATCGTCAAAGTTTTGTCTTATACATGACGAATAATCACTATACACTACAAGAAAAATGGTGTATTGCCTCACCTATTTTGTACGACGTGTGGCAATATATACTTTATTGGCACAGGTAAGCATAGGTGTAGCAATAACTAGATCTATAGCCACGGTACGTGTATGCTGTAGCAAAAGACAAGTTTTTTTGCCACATATGACTTAAAATGGTGTTGCAATAGTTATTTAATGGATTTAATTTTAGTAAAACACGAAAAATATTTCGTAACTCCCCCAAATGGAAGTTTTGACCGAATTTATTATCCCACGTTCTGCTATGAACTAACCATATATCCCCTCCTTAATTCTATCTCTCTTGTTTTTATCGGATCTTCTTAACTCTCTCCCTAGTCTCTGATATTCCCTCTCCTGCTCTCCCCTTTTCAGATTTGTTAAATTTTCATGTTCCTCTAATCCAATTAATCTTTTTTGATTTTTTTAATTATCGAATAGCTTTTGTAATAAGATCCGGTTGAAGAATTGGATTCAAGAAACAACGATTTGATGTCTGCTAGTGAAGAAACTATGATTCGAAGTCTTTAGGAATCATTCAATTGAGATATTTTTTTTTTTTTTTGATGCAACATTCAATTGAGATATGATATACAACCAGGGGTTTGTTTTGGTGGGTTTTTTCATTTTTGGGTTTTTTCCCCTCATTATCGTTTATTAAGTTGTATGTTAATCTCATAATTATTTTTTTTTAACTAAAACCCAAATTGATACTGCTAATCAAGTTGTGATGTTTTTCTGGTGCAAGGTGATTTTCGGTGCAAGGTGATTTAATTCAGTATAAATCCATAAATACAATCATCTTCCTTGAAATTGATTTTACTGGAGTATAGAAGAAGAAGAAGAAGAAGAAGAAGAAGAAGAAGAGGAAGAGGAAGATTGGGATGAACAAGATTAGTTTTCTTTCTTATTCCTATTTAGAAATTCGGATGTAGGTTATCTTTCCGCACTTTAGAATTTGTACCCATTGTTCTTGTTGCATGATGTTGGCTTGCACAAAAATACCTAAAATTTGGGTGTGTCTTCCAAAAATATACCTTCTAAAATTTAATACAAAAAAATACCCATGTCTACCGATTTTAGCCCTCAAAGTCTACACCCTAAGTACAAATTTTTGTGGTCAACCAAGATTGACCACGATGATTAAGGTCTACACCTTTGTATCCGAAGTCTAGACCTTACGAAAAGTTTATTTTTGGAATTGCCAAAGTGTAGACCTTGTATTTATCATAGTCTAGACTTTATACAAAATGTTATTTTTGGAATATCAAAAGTGTAGACCTTTACTTTCCAAGGTGTAGACCCTAAATTAAGGGTCGCCACATAGGCGCCATGTAGATTCAGAATGGTCTAGACCACCAATATTAGAGTAGAATGGTCTACACCTCAATACCAAGGTCTGGACCATTAACCCTATAGTCTACACCTTTGAATCCATAGTCTAGACCCTGATAGTATTTCTGTAAAATTAATAGGGTCAAGGTCTATAGTAGTCATCAAAGGGTAGTTTTATGTATTAAATTTTAGAAGGTATATTTTTGTAAGAACTCTTTGAAAATGTGCTAATTTTATTGATTTCCGGGGCTGGGGAAGGCTCATGCCTATATGCCAAGATGAGACAATAAGCATACTAAAAACTAATTATGTACTGTTGTTGGCAGTTAAGTTGCCATCCTAAGTTTGTTCTTTGACATACACAATGTGAGAGAACAAAAAAGCAAAGGCAAGACATCTTTTGTATAGATCAGTAGTAATTTAAACTGCAGAAGAAAGAATACGAGTAATGAAATAAGCCTATTTCGGCTCAATAATTTGTATTTCTTAGATAATTTTCAACTCGTAGTTGTTTAGAATTATTGATAACGAAGAAGCTAGCTGAGCTAATTGGATGGTTGCATCGGAGTTGCAAAAGGATTAGAGTCAGGAAATCCACAAATTTTTTGAATGAAGTGCTAACATATCAACAACAGCCAACATTAATCTCTCATGACCATGGTAACTCTCTAATGAAATTTCGCACGCCTTATTCACTTGTTCCTCAACTGAGAGATGTATACCTGTTTCAGGGAGACTAGTTAGCAAACCAGGTCCGTACAATTTGCTCGGCAAGGATTGTTATATTTGCTCGGGGAAACCTCTAAGTTAGGGCGATAAGATTATGCCAACTTCCAAAATTGATACTCTAATAGATGAATGATAGGACACAAATAGATAAACTTGTATAAGTAAAGCAGTTTATAAAACTTTGATCAATGAATGAAACGCAAACCATGCTTCCTGCCCCCATTTTCTCATCCTACAAGTTTGCATTTTCGATTGCTTTCAAGAATCTCTAATTTACCTTCTTCAACTTCCAATCTAACGCACCAAATTTGCTTGGAAAAAGATGGGATCGGCCTGTTTCAATACCGAGTCCACAATTCAAAACGAACACTAATTTGATTTCTGTTTACAAAAAGAAAAGAGAAGCATATTCTCAACTGTAGCATACATATTTCCAACGCAAAGTTCTGGGGAGCCATGATGCTTCCAGCATTGTCAATGCACGCAACATTTCACGTTTGTGGTTTGGGTGTGCTAACAACATTATTAGTAGGGATTTTATGAATATTTTCTTGGCTCTCTCTAACAAAGTGTCTACAGTTTCTAGACTCTCTATTGTATTCAGTTTGTTATGAATGGCACATCACAAGAGAAAAGATACTTTTGGCTGGACTGCGGGTAGCTTCCAGACAAAAAGGTGTGGGAAATCATTGACACCATCATCCTCTATCAGTTTAGAGTATAGGGTTTTGTTGGAGAATAGGAAACTTATGTTTGTTTCCTATCGCTATGCAGTCTTTCTGTTTATAGTTTCGGTTAACTTTGTTATGTATTGTACGCCAAGTTAAGGCAATGTAAATATCCTGATCGACAAGTCATGTAACCGTATATATATATATAAACAGAGTTTTAGCTTTGGTTTTCTTAAGTTTGAGAAACCTATCGAACCTAAATCTTGTCTTGGTATCAGAGCATCGTCACATAAGTAGGTTGTTTATAAAGCCTTGTACAATTCGTGTTTTTCTCACTTTGGCTCTTACATCTGCTTGGTCTATTCGACAACTTGACATTCAGAATGCATTTCTCAATGGTTTTCTTACGGAGGAGGTCTATATGAAGCAACCTCCTGGTTACACTGATCCAAATTATCCTGATCATGTTTGTCGACTGCATAAATCCTTATATGGCCTCAAACAGGCACCAAGGGCGTGGTACACCCGTCTTAGTGTATTTCTACAACAACTTGGCTTTGTTGCTTCCCGAGCAGATTCTTCTTTGTTTATTCATCGTTCGACTACTGATGTTACTTATCTCCTTGTATATGTTGACGACATGATTTTAACAGGCTCTTCTTCTTCTTACCTGCAACATCTTATTGACACTCTACACAAGGAATTTGCACTAAAGGATCCTGGAGAGTTGTCTCTTTTTCTCGGTGTTGAAGTTACAGGAACAACTGATGGTTTGTTTCTTCCACAACGTCGTTATATTGAAGATTTATTGGAGCGTGCCAATATGCAAGGAGCAAAGCCTGTGAGTACTCCTTTTACTACTTCTACTGAGCTAAATCCACAAGGTGGGGTTCCCTTGAAAAATCCTACAGAATATAGGAGTCTTGTTGGAGGTCTTCAATACTTGTTGATCACCCGACCTGAGCTTGCTTTCGCAGTCAACAAAGTATGCCAATTTATGCAACATCCTACTGACAAGCATTTTCTTCTTGTTAAGAGAATTCTGCGTTATTTACAAGGTACTTCCTCTTATGGTCTCACTCTCAGGCCTTCTTCTAGTTTGCAACTGAGTTTTCAGGCCTACACGGATGCTGATTGGGCTGGTGATCAAACTGATAGACGTTCCACTAGTGGTTATTGTGTTTACTTGGGCTCGAATATTATTTCATGGAGTGCTAGAAAGCATAAAACTGTCTCTAAGTCGAGTACGGAAGCTGAATACCGGGGACTTGCCATTGCTACCGCTGAGCTCATGTGGATTGAGTCTCTACTCAAAGAACTTCAAGTTCTCGTCTGCACTCCTCCTGTTTTATGGTGTGATAATCTTGGTGCTACCTATCTTACTATGAATCCAATTTTCCATGGTCGTACTAAGCATATTGAAATCGATTATCACTTTGTGCGAGAAAGAGTTCAACGTGGTCAGTTACATGGTCGTTTTGTTTGTTCTAAGGACTAGGTTGCAGATGTATTCACTAAACGTCTTTCGAGAGATCGATTCTCTTTTCTACGCTCTAAGCGTACTGTTTCTGAACACCCGCTTAGATCGAGGGAGGGTGTTAGAGAATAGGAAACTTATGTTTGTTTCCTATCGCTATGCAGTCTTTCTATTTATAGTTTCGGTTAACTTTGTTATGTATTGTACGCCAAGTTAAGGCAATGTAAATATCCTGTTCGACAAGTCATGTAACCGAATATATATATAAACAGAGTTTTAGCTTTGGTTTTCTTAAGTTTGAGAAACCTATCGAACCTAAATCTTGTCTGGTTTTAACAGAAAAAGAATAATCATAGATGGAGGTAAAACTAGAGTTGGCCTCATGTTTTTAAAAATTATGTACTTCAATAAATAATGAAGATTGGAAGCATAATCTTCAGCCATTAAAGCACTAAGTCACGTGATGGTTCACATATTTTCTTCTTTGGTAATACTCATAAGGTTTATATCAGCAATTTGTATGAATTTGAATGAAGAGTATTTCAAAAGAAAAGGTTTAGCATACTTGGTGTTATAATATACAAATTTGGGAGATAAAATCAGCTTTAACAAAATTATTCATAGTG
This sequence comes from Papaver nudicaule, assembly GCA_023529015.1. Taxonomy (NCBI): domain Eukaryota; kingdom Viridiplantae; phylum Streptophyta; class Magnoliopsida; order Ranunculales; family Papaveraceae; genus Papaver; species Papaver nudicaule. The sequence continues at coordinate 14,094 of JAJJMA010340393.1, forward strand.
AATTTATCGAGAACCCTTCTTAAGAAAAAAAAAATACATTATAGCACAATTGAACCATCTCCTCCATTAGATAGATTCGTCCTATTACATTTTAGTGGGGCTTAAAATGATGATTTTTCCTGATAACAAGCATACATTGAGATTCGTGTAGTCGCGTCTATGGGTCTCTTCCTCCTCTTCTTACTCCTCCTAGTCACACATATTTGGTGTTTCTCAAATTACTTCGGCGATCTGAGCACTTCCTTGTTGTTTTCTGATCGTGCCCTTCAGATCAACCGGTTGGGGAATCTGTAAAAGTCATCACAGGTGAGCTTTACTTAAACATTCATTAATAAAAAAAAGAAGTATCAATCAAAAATATGTTATATGGAGACAACATACCGCCATTACCGGATAGGTCCTGCATAAATTAGAACCATGAGAGAAAAAATTATAATGTGATCCACTGTGTTGTGGTATATCTGATCTCCATGAAATTTAAAAACGGAATATCCCATTTGATGATGAGATCTTCAAAGGTTCAGCACCTCCGGCCTCACTTTCACACTCTCAGTTTTATCTGTTTCTCAAAACATCAATAAAAATTCTAGGGATTTATCTGTTTTTATAGACAACACAACTCAAGTAAGCAAGTTACTATAATGTCCTCGTAATGTTAACTTCTACCTACAGCTCAGACAGGGCGTCGACATTGGGAGTACGTGCACATCGACAGACCCCAACGTCGCTAAATTGGCTAAAGCTAAACCTGTTGAGGCCTTCAGACATGGGTGACTAGGAGTGCACACGAATCACTCCGCAATGGTATTAATTCAAATTCTTACCATTTTGTTTCTCAAAATGGGTGTGCAACGCTACTTATGACCATTTTCCGACTCTAAAATTTTGATGGTTTATCGCATGATATTGTTAAGGATTGGCTCGACCAAAGCCATGAGGGTTAGTCCCACATACACTAAGCGGAGTTCTAGGTGGTGCCTAATAAGTTGTAGAATCTCCTAACATAGTACTGAGGCCTTTTAAAATGAAAACCCCACACCCGGCCCAAAGATGGTTAAGTTGGGGACAATATCGGTACTATGTGGTTGGGCCCGTAGGGGGCCCGGCAGTCCGTTGGATCCTTCAATTAGTATCAGAGCTAGGGATACCAAGAGTCGAGTGGTTATGGACGGAGTGGTGCGCAAGGTAGGAGCTAGGGCTCATTGATGGAGTTAGACCTCATCCCATCTAACTCAGGTAGAGCAAAGCTCATGGAACAAGGGAAGCCAGTGATTTAGGGCGAGTTAGGGCTCATGGAGGAGTTAGACCTGCCACCATCTAACTCAGGTGGAGAAAAGCTCAAAGGGGGATCCAATGTTCAAGGGCGCATAATGACTGTGACCCAAGGTTCAAGGGCGCATAATGACTGTGACCAACTCAGGTGGAGCAAAGCTCAAAGGGGGATCCAAGGTTCAAGGGCGCATAATGACTGTGACCATGTCGACGGTAGTAACAACGGATGATGATCGTGTATGATAGACTCGTCGTATGACAATGGTTGGTTGGTGAGATGGCTCTAGATCTCGCCAAGGTGGAGATTGTTAAGGATTGGCTCGACCAAGCCATGAGGGTTAGTCCCACATAGACTAAGCGGAGTTCTAGGTGGTGCCTAATAAGTTGTAGAATCTCCTAACATAGTACTGAGGCCTTTAAAGATAAAAACCCCACACCCGGCCCAAAGGTGGTTAAGTTGGGGACAATATCGGTACTTTGTGGTTGGGCCCGTAAGGGGCCCGACAGTCCGTTGGATCCTTCATATATAAATTATATCTTAAGGAGTATTGGTCTACTAGTGGAGATGGTTTATTGCATGACCAAATTCTGTTTGGGAGAGCTCATTCAGATTTGATCCACATTTAATAGCATTTCTTGAATAGTTTCTATAAAATTTTTGTTAAAGGGAGAGCAAAAAGAGATCTGAGGAGAGCGAAAATCGTACTCGATTCAGTAACTAGGACCGGTTCTTATCAAATAATTGAGTTGTACCAAGATAACCTTGACAATGTACCTCACGGCTTACACATTTGCAAGTTATAAATTTTTTGGTAACTTGTCTGGTTCTCCGCTTAATCCACCACCACTACCATTTTATCATTCTTACTTCTTCCGCTGCCTGCGCGCCACCAGTGGAGAGAATATTTCCCTCTCAACATCTTTGTCACCTTTTGGGCTAAAAACATCATCATTGATTTTATAACAAGTTTGTTGATCAGGTGTAAGGGAAAGAATTGAATGCTTCAATCTCTTTACATCTTAAGTTTTTACCATCTTATTTTCCCACAGAAAGTATTTAATCTTTTAAAGTTTATTGATGATGATACTCTGTGGTTCAAGTTTAAGCTCATTAAAGGATTCTTCAATCGAGCTTTGTATGGATAATCCTTCCATTGAAGGGAAAAAGATGATAGAAAAGAGGCTAATTTGAGGATCATCTTTTGCTTGATGACGTATTCAAACTCTTATAGCAAATACAAGGAGAAAGCAACTATTTTCTTAAGTTCATATTTCTGATTTAGATAAGAATCTCGGAAAATAGTGCCGAGAGAAAAGCCACCAATCTTGGATTATTGAGAGGAAAACTCGAGTGAAAGGAAAGTTGTTGATGGCTTTGTAATTGATGTTTATGTTTCCATCGAAGATCAATGGATCAAGAACAAGAACATAAGACAGACAGAGAGATCTGTTGTGGATTTCTTAGTGTTAGGGTTCGGATTTATTATGTTTTGACTCGTACAAAGATAAAAGATAAGGGAGACTGAGGAGGAACAATGAAATTTTAGGGATAAATTTTTTTTCTTATAAGGCTGCAGATCTGTTCTTTTGGCAGAGAATTTGTGAATTTGGTTACTAAGTTAACCATCTAGTTTAACTAAAATTAGTTGCTCTAGTGAATGCAAGCGTCTTCTATCATTTATTTCCTCGTTCATTAGTACTTCTTTTTCTTGATACAATAATCTTTGGAGAGGAGTGAGAGAGAGAAGAAATGGCTGGCTGTTCGCATACAATTTCATTTTACTTTTTTCAACCGAAATTTCAATTATCAATCCATAATGATCCACCAATAGAAACAAACAAGTGAGGATTTTTTCCGCATTTGCCACTTACCATGAAGTTCATGGACAAGCAAGTGTTGTTTTTTCCATGGACAGTCTGTTAGGATATCTCAGTTTTTCGACCATTGTTATCGTGTGTGTGCACATTCATATCGGAACTGAAGTTTTATCTTCTCTGATTTTCTAGTTCTTCTTTTTATCTTTTCTGTTTAAACCAAAGGGTCCGTCAAAATGTTCTCCGGACCGGTGATAGTATACCCACAGCCAGAATTCCATCCTCGTCTGCACCACAATCCGGCCAATCTCACATTACACAGCAATAGAGACTCTATAATACATGGGCCTGATTACTGGGCTGTGGATAGAAATATCCATTAAAATTAGTTCAAGGTCTAACTGAATTCATGTATACACACAAACCCTGGATATCCAATAGCAAGAATTCTAGTCTCACAAAGCTTTTCACAAAGCTTTGATCCAACGGCCCCCCCTGCAAATCTCAATTGGTGGGGGCCACGCACCATATCTAATACCACATTCAAACCGTTGGATCAAAGCTTTGTGAGTGTAGAATTCTTGATCCAGTAGTCTTTCTTTTTT
>JAJJMA010340395.1:0-12438 GCA_023529015.1 Papaver nudicaule
CTATTGTTTCCGAGGCTGTCGATGAGGTCGTCCCCAATGATGTGGAAGCAACTATTCCTTCGATTGAGCAAATATCAGGGGGTGGTATGAGTCTGGAGCCTTCCTATCCCAATGCTGGAGTTTCCTTTCCTTCATTTGTTCACCGAGTTCGACCTGGCTACGCCTTGGTGGGTAACTTCCCGGTGTCGAATAAGTACCAAACACTATACGACCGTATTTGGAGGAAATTCGGCCATATTGCTAATGACAGGGAGAACCGAATACTTTTGAGTCGATAGTTGGTACTCTGTTGTCGAGGGTGACAGAGATGACGGATCAGTCTATTGATTCTGCTGATTCATCTTGTGTGAGTATGAAATCTGGATAAGCACTTCATACCCGACATCGAATAGATATATACTAATTCCAAGGCAATACAGACAATATCGGATCATACGAGAGTGCGAAGATAATAAGAACAACATCGATGACAATATATAAGAAAATATGCTAGATAATAACACAATTACTCATTAAATCTTGTGGTAACTAATACATGGATATGATCCTTAGAAGTTAGAGGAGAAAGCTAACCTAATATCACCCTTCACAACTTAGGTTATACCAAAAATCCAACCCCTACAATGTTTCTCGAGCTCGCCTTATATAGGCCGAGTCGGTAGTGGTTTACAACTAATAAGACAAACTACTCAATCGTGGTGGTGTCAGAGCTTGTAGAATAAGGCGGTTCCTTCGGTGAGAACTCCGAAGATGACTTCAGGCTTTTATCCTTCGATGAACTAGGCGAGTCTTCTATCTTCGAGCTCTCCCTTGAGGTAACTCTGCAGGCTAATGGATTTTTCAGATCCGAAGCTCTATTTCCTACTTCGACGCACTGAGCAGTCCACCTGTCTGTCAAGATTTTAATGGATTCTTCAGGTCTGACTCTATGCTGAACAATTTCTCTACTCCTGGCTTTGATGAGTTGTTGTACAAGAAATGAAGTATGAATACTTTGGATAGGTCTTCGAAAGACGAGATCGAACTGGCTGTTAGGTTGTCATACCAAGCCAAGGCTTCCCCTTTCAGGATGGAAGGAAAATACTTGCAAAGCACCTCGTCTTTATTAGCATAAGCCAGGAATACTCGTAGATACATTTTGATGTGCAGAGTTGGGTTTCCTGTCCCATCGAAGATTGAAGCAAAGATTGGCATGGTGCATTTTACCGGGATGGCTTTAGCGAGGAGCTCGGGGCTTAATGGCGAACGGTTGACGTCGTTGATTGTTTGAGTAAGCTTCATTTTGTCAGTCGGTTGCATCCGATTATCGAAGAGCTCTGCTCGAAGCGTTTTAATTTATTCTATCATCACTTGTTGTAGAGCTTGCGTCTCGGCGTTCTTCCTTGCCTGCTCATTTTCGTATATTAAATGTATGTTGTTCCCTTTCGGACGTATACTAGGCTCGGTTTTTCTGCTCGAGATCACTATCTCAGGGTCCTTGGGGTCATTTCCCTTGAATTTGGTGTGACTTCTTGACGTTGTAGGTCCCCTGGATCGTGATACAGTTTGTGGGCGAGAGTTTCCCTCGCTGCTCTCTTTGTATTTTGATGCCGATTTCTCCGCAGCTTTCTTGGTTGCCTCTGCTAATTGTTTTTTTAGTTTCCTTATTTTCTTGTTCTTCTGAATCTAATTTTGGAATTGTGCAACCCTCGTGGTGTTTTTTTTCAGTGGGTTGGGGTGCTGGTACTGCTTCATTCGGGATGTCGTTTTCGCCATCGTCATCGCTATTTTTTCCATCCTCCTCTTAGATTTGTTGCTGAAGTGGTTCGACACCTACTGGGAATCCTTCTCCATCAGGTCCCAAATCTTCTATCTGCACTTCCTCTACTGAGAACCTTGTTCAAGAAAACTATCAGCTAAAATCTGATCTTGAAAAGGTAGAGAAAACCCTTCTCCTGAAAGATCAAGAACTTAAGAAATTAAGTGATGATCTCTCCTCAACTTTATCCCTAAAGGATAAAGAAATTTATACCCTAAAGGATGATCTCCAATGGCTATCTGGTAGCTCAGATAAAGTAGCAGCAATGTTATTTGGTCAAAAAGCCTTTGGGAATACCAATGGATTAGGGTTCAATAGTAACACATTCACCAAGAACAATACTTTCATAATGGGTGGATCCAGTCCTCCATCTAATGAAACACATAAAGGTGTACCTGAGAAAGCTAAAACTCAGGATAAAAATCCTTCCAAGAGTTGCCAGTACTGTGGCAAATCTGGACATGTCCAGGGAAGGTGTCGGCTTCTTAAGGGAAATAGGAAAGCTGTATACAAGCTTCAATCCGATATGGATAGAATGAACAAAGCCCTGAAGCAATTCAAGGGAGCGTTGAAAAACGTGGAAAGTTCAAGAGGAAATGACAAGGGTAAGAAAAACTCTCAACCCGAATTAGTCTCTAGCAACCACTCTACAATCAACACCCCGTGTGAGTCTAGTACTCACACTCCAACTGCTTAACCGCAGTTAGGGGATGCATCCTCACACTAAGACTTGTGAATGCAATAAACATTATACTTCAAATTTCGTTGCCCTTCGAGAATTTGAAGAAGTAGTTTTTCGTTGCAAGCTTCTTGAGAATTGTATGCCGATGACGAAGATGATTCACGAGTATATTTCTTGATGTTGGTCTCAATCTTTCGAATAGAACTATTCTTAAGAACTTTTGGCTTGACCAAATTATCATCAATAGGTCCTTCATTATAGTACTCACAAATTCTAGAAATTAAACAAGAAAAGCCAAGATTCTTGTTTAACGATGTCATATCTAGCATTTGAAGTAGTATAAATCCACAAATATCAATAACACCATTCCTTTTCAAAAGAAAATACATAAATTCGGTAAATTCTTGATTCCAAAAGGCATGAGTGCATGATGAAGGACACAAATTGGTTAACCCGATTTTGCCAAAGGCCTTCAAGACTAGGGATAAATCCTTTGTAGGAAAACGATTATTATCCCAATTGACAGCCTTTTGAACAAGCATATTAGACATATCATCTAATGTGGGGCGGTCTTGTTCATATGCGGGTATGCGAACGGTTCCCACGGGCAATTCGAGGATGGACCTAAGAACATAGCGACTTACACTTATAATGGTTTCCTAATTAGAGTCTTAAACTCCCAAGTTTGATGGTTGATGTCATGAATGTTTGCATAAAATAATTTGACCAATTTATCACCACCCAAACCCAGAGCATCAAAAATATTTCCCCAATCGTATGAATCCATGAAGTTTGAGAATTCATCATTAGATGTCTTTTCATACTTCCTTTCCATAATATTCTTTCTTGAGGATATTTCATGAAATTTATTGCAACACATATCATCATAGAAGTATAATCCAACCCTAGAATCATAAACATATGGAGATTTCCCCTTCCTTGATTTCGAGGAATTCTTCGTAGATCTAGACATAATGAAGTAATATGAAGAAATTACTTACTTGAGTTCAAGGAGCTCACTTGTGGATTCAAATCTTCCAAGTTGTTGGGTGATCTTCAAGAGAGGTGAGTTCCGAAACTAGGGTTTCTTGTGTTCGGGAACAAGTATTGAGTACTTGGTATATATATACACGTTCCTTCCATGGGCTTTTTGAGCCTAGTCGGTTTCGGAGAATTTAAGATACCCTTTATTAGGCAGTATGAAATTTTCCAAAAGTAAATCATTCAATATTAAGTTCCGAGAGAATTCATGTTCCTCTAAGTACGTGGTGACCATTCTATTGAAATTAATGTGCAATTATGCCCTTTGTATGTCACTTTTTTAAAGTTTAAATATCAACGTTATGATAATTACATAAGCTTCTGAGCCGTTAGTTAGTGACTCCCATGATCCTGTTCTCGACTCTTGCCAAGAGACGTAGGCTACTGCGGGAGCCAAGAGACGTAGGCTACTGCGGGAGCCAAGAGACGTAGGAACACATTGGTAGCTGAATTGCTTGTAGGGTGAATTCAGTCTCGATACAGTCCAGTCCGAAGTCTGAGAGTAGGCTAGCGTCTGTATACCGTTCATACTAAGGGTGTTCACATCTGGACGAGGTCCCAGGGTTTTCCTGCTAGGTTTGCAGTTTCCTCGTTAACAAAATTCTGGTGTCTTGCATTACTTTTCCCTTCCGCATTATATTGTCTCTGATCTATATAATAGAAGTAATTGCAAGTTTGTTGATTCATAACCTTTGAGTGAATCCATATCTTTTGAGATCTACAAGAACTACGTTCTTGTCAGGGTTCAGTTCTCTGAACTATACTCAGGTTGTTGTTTGAATATTGATTTGTGAGATCGTTCAAACAACCGTAATCAACTAGGTTCATGAAAACAAAAAGTTGGTGGTGTATCTAGGTATCCGCACTTTTTCAGCAAAGGCGAAGAATCCTAGAATACCTTCGGATCTTTATAAACAACATCATAGACTATTGATATGATAGAATGGTAAGTACGAAATATGGAAAGGAAAAACCTTTCTAACCTTTAGCGTGGACGTTATGAATTATCAAGTAGTGAGCTCCGGTCTTCGTCTTCAATGGTCTTCGTCTTGATTACCTAGAACTACCCTAGTCCGAGTTGTAGAGTAAACTTATCAAGGATTGTGTTTTTGTCTCATAAACTTGACAACTGACTTGAGATAGCAACATCAGTGGGTTCAACCGAGCAATGCTCTAACATTTGCATTTGTCACAACCGTGAAAATATGTATAGGTAGAGTAAGTTAAATTGTCTCATGAAATGACCTCAACGGTGAATGTGTTCATGAACGCGTACATATGTTGCACAAGGCATTTTGAGAATGAGCGAGTCTGTATGAACACGTTCATGAACGCGTACATACGAGTTCAAGGTTTCTCCTGAACTCCAATTGACAGCTCTGTGAACGCGTACACATAAGCCATGGAACTTCCAACTTTCATATTATGGAGTTTTCGGTTCTGGAATGATTAGTTCTCGGACTTTTCATTACTTAGCCCATGAAATTCAACTACTTAATCCACGCAATGTTCAAACCTGTATTGGACCAGAAGTTGCAAACCTTCAATCAAGGTTGAGTCTTCTTTAACTATTGGCCTAGTCCAAAGTTAGAAGAAGATTGAAAATGGATATTCAAGCTATGGACTTTTTAGATCCGGAACATGCTTGAGCCCTACTCAAGGTTTCTTAACTTTTAAGCAAAGCCTCCCTTGATGATCACTATAAATAGATGACCTTCTGCAAGATACAATTCAAATCCTCTACACATTTGTGTATCCTTGCATAAAGGTTGGTCGTCATCTCGAAGTCCTATTGGACTACGACTATTGAAAGACTTCACTTGAGGATCGTGAAGTTAAATTCCTAATCCTGTATCTTGGGTCGATTGAATTCTTTCAATCTTATCACGACCAAGATTTGATAGAAACTTCGTAAGGTAGATCTTGTATCATAAACCCTAGAAGTTCCGTAACGCAAATTCACGAACTAGGTTTCATACTAAGTTCGTCAAGCGTTAGGAGGTAAAACTATTTAGGCTAGATCAATAAGCCTTATTCAGTAAAACAAATTTCCATTAACCTTGACTTTAAGGCTAAAGGAAATCACAATCGTATTCTTGTTTAATTACTTGGATACTTTTAGGCGTCCTGTTAGAGGCAGGGTAGCGCTAGTCTTCACGAAGGGAAGTGGAGCAACTTTTAGGCCTGTAAAGGACGTCAGCTAGGGGAATCAAGTACGTAGGTTTCTACGTGAGCCAAGAGGCGTAGGAGCACATTGGTAGCTGAATTACTTTTAGGGTTAATTCAGTCTCGGTACATTCCAGTCCGAAGTCTGAGAGTAGGCTAGCGTCTGTATTCTGTTAATACTGAGGGTGTTCACATCTGGACGAGGTCCCGGGGTTTTCCTGCTAGTTTGCAGTTTCCTCGTCAACAAAATTCTGGTGTCTTGCATTACTTTTCCCTTCCGCATTATATTGACTCTGATCTATATAATTGAAGTAATTGCAAGTTTGTTGATTCATAACCTTAGAGTGAGATCTACGAGAACTACGTTCTTGGGGTTCGGTTCTCTGAACTATACTCAGGTTATTGTTTGATATTGATTTGTGAGATCGTTCAAACAACCTTAATCAATTAGGTTCACGAATTCAAAAGTTGGTGGTATATCTCGGTATCCCCTCCTTTTCAGTTGGTATCAGAGCCGGCAAACACATTAAAAGACGTAACAGTCTGTGTTTGACGCTTTCGTGAACGCTGGCTTCACCAGGGTTTAAGTATGCCAAGTGCTTGGGAATTTCCAAACATGCTCCCACTGTTGGATTTAATCATACGTCTAATTCAGACAAACAAGCACTTGCTTACCACTCAGAGCAGCAAGGAGACCTCTCAATTCTTGTTGAGAAACTTTGCTCTGAATTGAGAAACGTGAGCAAAGATTATCTTTTGTGTTCAGATGAACCCAGGGATTCGCTCGACAGAGAGCGTACACTTTCAGAAAAACTTGAAGCAAAGAATATTGAATTCAATAATCTCCTTCAAGATTACTCTGAATCAAAGGATATCATTCTTTCTCTTGAAAACTCTGTTAACGACTTAAAAACTCGTGAGAAACAACTTATAACATAACAAATTGTTTTTCAAGAACTCTACAAGGAAACGGTCTGCAACCTTGCTGATGCTCACAAAGAATGCTCAAATCTGAAAGGGGAAAACACAAAACTCAGAGAAGAAAATTTTGAGCTTGGACAAACTCAACGATAGCTCAAACAAACTAACCTCAATGCTAGGAGCAAGAAAACGTCATCGTGATACACGGGGATTGAGCTATAAAGGAATAGATGCTCCAAGTATTAGCAAAGAGGTAAAATTTGGTAAAGCTAAAGATTCTTCTCTAGAGACTACCACTGATGTCAAAAGTGGAAAATCCGTTATTCAAGCAAAGGATATCTACCAAGTTCCCAAGAAGGCATATACACATCCAGATAACAATAAGAATCTCACCACTTATGTTACTAAACATTGTTTTTACTGTGGAAATAAAGGTCACTAGGAAAGAAGTTGCAGATTCCGTAAAAGGGATGAAAAAGTCAATTTTGTTGTGTTGGAAAATAATGTCAGACCAAACAACAAGGCTGCTGTTCGTAATAATACAGGTTGTGAACGTCCAACCCTTAGGCATAAAAATCAGAATAATGACAAACCAAGTGATGCCTATAAACATTCTTCAAAGTTCTCTCGTAATCGTCATAATTATCGAAAGGAACATAACTTTGTAATAACGAAGACAAGGTATGACGTTCCCAATTGGAGAACGACTAACTTGTAAAAGAATAATCAATTCAATTCTCTTCCACGAAATCTTGGTGAGGAAAATGGGAAAAAGTATACCACTGCTCGTAAACCCACTCAATTGTGGATTCCAAAGCATAGTGTCAAAAGGAAGAATCTTCTAGACGTTACGCAAATATACGAAAAGATCCTTAAGCTTATGGAAATACGTCGCTTGGATCTCAAGTCATTTTATAAAGGCTCAAAGGTAATAAACAAAAACAAGGAGAAACAATCAGAGACAAATTTTGTTCATGTCGCCTGTGGCGAACAAAATTATGTTCACTCCAACACAACTTGATTGTATTGTGTAACCTCACCATGAATGCCCTAGTTGAATACGGTGAGGATAGCATGAGAAATAATGCACATCGTTTGGATAAACTCTGAATGATCTTATGATTGGAGAAGTCTCAAAAGGTATGTCTATTAAACTTAACTAAGTTTGATGATTTCATTATTATTTGCTTTGAACCTTGATCAATTATTATCAAATCACATTGTATTATTAGGCATTACTTCGCTAAGTGGTTTGATGTGAATCCTAGTATCACATTGATCAATTGTTTACTTGTGGTTCAAATGCCCAATCTTTTGTGGGTATCAACACTTCTTGTGCTACTTGTAGGTTTCTCCCTGCCTCTTGCTCCTACGGAAAGAATCGAGCACAAGATTCATGAGAATCCCTCTTGTTTAAGCTAAGAAGGATATGCTCTTAGATAAGAAGATCTAATCATAAAGTTGATATTTAAACTTAGGTTACGATAATTGGGTAAAATAATCATGAGATAATTCTCATATTGATATCTTGCGAATCCCTCACCTTTATGGAAATGATTGATTAAAGGATAAGGCCATGAGATAGTGAAGTCATTGACAAGTTACTCGCAAGACAAACCCATACCGACTAGTGATCCATGAATATTGAAAAGCAGGGGTACCGAAATACAACCTACTTTTTGTTTGGGATCGTGAGTCTTATGGTAAGATCTGGACGATCTCAAAATTCAATATCCAAATCTGTAACCTGAGTTTGGATCTCAAGGATCAGTCCGACACAAGACAAGGTCTTGGTAAATCCAATGGATGGATTGGGGACAACGATCAGGTTATTAATAACGTACTTCTTGTGTTTGCTTTAATTATATAATCAGAGAAAATATTTTTTTTACGAGGAAACTATAACTATAGAAAAACCTCGGGACCTCGTCCAGATAGAACACCGCACAGTATAAACTGCCTACAAACATTAGCCTACTATAAGACTTCGGTTTGGGTTGTAGCAGAGACCAATTCCAACCCTCCAAGTGAACTGGCTACTGTCGCACTCCTTACGTCTCTAGATCCCCCACAGATCTTCACGCACTTGATTCCCCAAACTGACGTCCTTTACAGGCCTAGGAGTTTCTTTAACCGTTGTTAAAGGCTTGTGTCAATAATTTCGGCTTTGCAACCTCAATTATCAACTGTATGTTTGAACTGTCCTCTATCAGTTTGACATACACAAAGTGACTTCCTTCGGATTTCTCCAGGTCATACGGAAATCTACTTACAAGCGGGGGCTGACAAGTGAACCGAGTAAACTATGCCCAACTTGTCTCTACCTCAGTTGTAAATGAAGAATCACTTAAGAAACTTATACAACTAGAGCTAACTAGGTCTTACAACACCGAGTGCAGCCGTGCGTTGCTTCCTTTCAACCCTGTGTATAACGTATCAGTTCTTGAATGGCCTTATATCAGAAAAGAAGGACCGTAGAATAGACAAGAACGTGATCAGGCAACCAAGGTTACAGGTTACTTCGATTTGAACCACTAAGGTCTCAATCTCCTACCCGTGCTTCCCAACTCTCAAGAGAAGTCTTTATAGTCGTTAGGTAATTCCCACAGAGGAACCGCTACCTAATAGAGGATGACTATACCACAACAAGCATTCACCGAAGTGAAAAGAGTTTACGATCAATTCCACAGAGAAATCTCATGTATGCTTGATGCTTGCGGTTTTTCGTCCCATAATCCTCTATATATACCTCTCAATAAGATAGGTTTCTTTGGAATTAAGCAACTAGTTACTTGACCCACAAGTTTAGGAAACCCTAACTTGTAAACCAAGTAAACAGAGATTTATCTCAATTGGAATTTTTTTAACATTTATCTGCCAAGTGTTTTGTTAGCTCAAAAACACTTCAAGATAGAAATCCAACAGACCAGAGATAATCTTTATCTTATTGACTGATTGAGATTCGTTAGATGGACCATAGAAGATATTTCGTGATAACCAAGTCCAACTAAGAGATAAAGGAGTCAGAGTTTAACCCATGTGAAAATTCTAGAGAATATTCACCTTGGCAAGTTCGCAAACCGTCCTTCTAATTACGACCAAATACTTCGAATCTGAGGTTCACGTACATGTACATGTACAAATTGATGTTTTGGAACTCAGGAGAAAATCCCAAGTCACTGTTCACGAACCGGTTCGGGAACCGTCGTTATTCAGATTAGGGTTTAACTTGGATCCGCTGGAAGTTCTGGGCTGGGCCAGTACTTAGATGTGTTAGACGCCCTCAGCTATAATCCACTGGACTCTTGCTCAAGAGTACTCCTTTAGATTCACCCATATCCAACAAGTGATTTGCAAGCAAACCATTACAATGGACAAATGGTATCGAATCTATCTCATGCATTCTTGTAAACTTAATATTTGTGGGAACAAATACCAACATAACACATGGTCATGTAGACAAGAATACGATCTCAATCGCTATTAGTATCTCTACTAAAGTAGCCGACTATTTCGAAAGATAGAATAAGTAGAATAGAAGAATTTCCATAATAGTCATAACTCCTACTAACCTTTTGTCGATGAAGAATAATTGATGTCTTCTTTGTCTTCACAGTCTTCGTCTTCAAGGTCTCTATTACTTTGTCTATATGCCAATTCCGAAATCTAAACTCTATTAGGCTAAATCAAGATTGAATTTTGAAACCTAAAAGTGACAACCAGCTTGACATACCAACGCTAGTGGGTTTGACCGGATAATGCCCTAACAATCTCCCCCTTTGTCAATTTTAGTGACAAAACCAATTTACATATGGATTCAAAAGATATACAATTAAGTACCAACCAGATGTATCTTGATTTCTTGAATTCTTCAACTTCTCCCTTGAGTCTTGATGTGTTCTTTAACTCTTGTTGAAAAATCCGTATACAACACCTTCAACATATCCATCTCAAACAACCACAAAGGTACGCTCAAGCTTACATGGGTTAATATGCTAATCCCACATGTTTTTTGTGCAAAGAGTAAGAATCTGAGCAAAATTTAAAGTCTGTGTATCAAAACTTTTAAAGTGATTCTACTCATTCCTGATATGAAGCTTCTTCTTAACTTTAATTACTCCCCCTTACTTGATACTTTGAAAAAGCACAACAAGTAAGCACATGATGTTCTCCCCCTATGAACCACAAGAACAAGAACCATATGTATTCTCTCCCTATTTGTCACAAAAATATGACAAAGTAGTTCGAGACTAGGGTTTCCTAAACCTATGAAATAGGTTAAGCTAAGTACTCGCATACCAAGTTTAAGATGAATATCTCTAAGTTGATTCATCTTTGGAGAAATATAGACACACTTTTCTCCTAATATTCCACAACCACACTCCCCAAAAAGATTTGTTATTAAGTGCAAGTTCAGTTAAGAACTCTCCCCCATGTGGTGTTATCCAATAAAGAACAACATACAAAGCCTAACATGGACAAAAATAATTTAATGTTAACCAGTATACCTTTGTTTATAATCTCTTTCCCTTAGCCAGATTTTGGAAAAGAGTATATGATTCCGAGTTTGTGAAAACCCTAAAAATCATACAATCAAAAGTATCTTGATCATGAGAAAAAGCTTAACTTTTGTAAATACAACGTTAATGTTTCCTTTGTCATGTGAGTCTCTCCCGAGATTTATGAGACCATGTTTATAATTGGATGAACCAAAGTGTAACATGATGTCTCTTGTGAATTTTCCTGTATACTTGAACGTTTGATAAATAAAGCATGAACACAAATGCTAAAATTAAAACTTCAAGCAACATAACATCAAAAGTACTAAGATTAATACAGAAGATGTGCAACCGGAAACAGTTCACACAAACACAAAGCAAAGTTTAACAAAAGCATAAAGAAATGAAATAAATCACTTCATATCCTCGTCGTCTGATGGAATGGCATGATCATTGATGATCTGAAACATAGTGGAGACAATGCCTGGATTAAGGTTGGTAGCTGCAAGTTCAACTGAAAAAGGAGGGGTACCGAAATACTACCAACTTTTCGTTTTGGCTCGTGAGTCTTATGGTTTAAGTCTGGACGATCTCAAAAATCAATATCCAAACTTATAACTGGAGTTGTTAAACCTCGACAAAGAGTACTTTGGAGTCAACTCTACAGTTAGGCAATAACGTACAACTTGGTGCTTTAATTATACTATCAGAAATATAATGCGGAAAGTAAAAGCACACAAGACACCAGAGATTTTTTTAACGAGGAAACTGCCTTGCAGAAAAACCTCAGGACCTCGTCCAGTTTGAACACCGCCCAGTAAAAACTGACTACAAACACTAGCCCACTATAAGACTTCGGTCTGGGATGTAGCAGAGACCAACTCAAGCCCTCCAAGCGAATTGGCTACTGTCGCCTTCCTTACGTCTCTAGATCCCCCACAGATCGTCACGCACTTGATTCCCCCAGATGACGTCCTTTACAGGCCTAGGAGTTGCTTTGACCGATGCCAAAGGCTTGTGTCAGCAATACTGGTTTTTCAACCTAATCGGTGACGTATGGTGTAACTGTCCTCTATCAGTTTACCACACACAAGATGAATTCCTTCGGATTATTAAATCCAGGTCATACGGAAATCTACTTCACAAATCGGGGCTGACACGCAAACCAAGTAAGCAATGCCCAATTTGTATTTACCTCAGTTATACACGAAGAATCACTTAAGAAACTTGTATAACTGGAGCTAACTAGGTCTTACAACACCGAGTGCAGCCGTGCGTTGCTACCTTTCCAACCTTGTTGAGTAACGTATCAGTTCTTGAATAGCCGTATA
>JAJJMA010340419.1:0-12044 GCA_023529015.1 Papaver nudicaule
ATATAGTTGTGGCCACACTTGTAATTCCTGTTTGTATTTTGGAACTGCTTGGAGGGAGCATTTAGAGCATTAGCTTTGGTCACCTAAGAGGTGGCCCATTCGAAACAAAACTAACCGAACCAGCCAACCAGGACTAATACCAGTCTTTGCAGTGTTTGGAAGGATTGGGAGGCGGGAAAATTTAGATTTAGGGTGGAAAAAAGCTTTTCAGAAGGAAAAAAAAAAAAGTTTGGAAAAAAAGCATAGATGGATTTTAGAGCCCAAACATATATAATGATTAGGCTTGAGAACCAGCCCAGCACGTGAGAAACTGCCGGCTAGGGCTGAGCAAAATATCTGGATCTATGAATTTCACCAATATTTGGATCTACGGACTTCACCGGATCCAATTGGCAAAATGGCATGTGGACCCCGATTCGTGTCTCGATGTGGATGCGGGTGATTTTCTCAAATCCGCGGTATTCGCGGATTGGACACGGGTGAGAATGGTCAAATCCGCGGATACTCTAGCATGTTCAAGTCCGCGGATACTCGCTCCTTAAAGATAATACAATTAATTTTAAATTTTCATTTCTAATACTACTTTTAACTAGATAATTATAATAAACAGAAGCAATGAGATCCGGTAATATTCCCAAAGCCGTCTCTTTTTATGGATAAATGACATTTAAAGTGACAAATCCTCTAGGAAAAAAAAACAACAGGTTTGCAATGAAATCAACATATCCACAATCAAATTCCTCAAAAATTGTTGATGCCAAATTTCCCAAAAAAAAAACTGCAACAGTCAATATTCCTTGAAACAAAACAGTTACGGATCAAATTTTTGATCTCGTATGATCTGATTTTGTACGACGCATAACAAATATTTGAATCCCTTGATTACGAACTTACAAAAACTTCAAAGTACCAACAAAATTCACAATCTTATTCTTCTCAATCTTATAGTATAACTGATTGTTGAATTGGTAAAGCTAGGTTTAGGGTCTGAGGTGGTGGTGTTACTGTAACTGATTATTGTTCTTGTTTGGTTATTGGTGGGGTTGGAGTGATGAAACAGAAGATGGCGATAGTGGTGGTTTTTGTTGTTGTTGTGGTTGTGATGATGGGGATTGGGCTTGATTTGGAGTTGACAGTGGTGATTCTGAAACTGATGAAGATGGAGACTGAGATTGGGATTGGATTGGGATTGAAATGGATGATGAGGTTCAATGTCATCATTTTTTACTTCCAAGATTTCACAGAGATGAGAGGGAGATTTGAGATTGAAGATAAAAGGAATTGAAATTTAGGTGAAATAAAAATAAGAAGGTTAAGGAGACGTGAAAGTGAAGGTATTAAGAGCATCACTCGGTCAAACCTACTAACGTTGGTATGTCAACTTCGTTGTCAAGTTTAGATGCCAAAATACAATTATTGATTTAGTCTTCTAAAATCAGGTTTCAGATACGAGAATTAGATTAGGTAGTTGAGACCTTGAAGACGTAGACCGGAGCTTCACGAAGACATCTTCACATATTCATCAACAAAAGGTTAGTAGGAGTTGTGACTTATGGACTCTTTGATTATACTTATTCTATCATTCGAAATATAGTCGATGACTTTAGGATTAAGAAAGATTCTAATTTGCACGACATTCAGGTTGTGTTAATATACTTTCTGAGTATACTACGACATATGACTCTTGTGAGAAATTAAGGTTCGATACACATTCCATGAAAATGTTTTTTTTTTCCCGCAAATCAATGTTCGGAGAATGTTGAATTTCGGAGAATACTCGAAAATCGAGTATACGGATTATGGTTTAAACCAAAATTAAGTTTAATTACGAAAATTGTCTCGATTTACGTGCTACAAAACAGATCCGGCTGAACTTCACTTTTGCACCGGTGGGTTCGCGAACCTTTTCACGATCCATGGCTCAAAGGAAAACTTCGGAGATCCAAAATGCAATTTGGTACATGAACTAGATCGCTCTTTAAGGCTTGCAGGATTTCTCCTATATATCAAAGTGGAAAACAGTTTGCAAACTGAGTTGCGGTTCAGTAATAGATTCCCGGATCTCACAGATTGGTGCACTTAATCTTAATCGGTAATATTTCACGCGGTTTACTTAAGCCTTCTTAATAGCTCTATAAGGTATTTCAATTGTTCACTTTGTGTTGAGACCATATCTTGGAAGTAATACCCTCTACCAAACTACTTGGTGATAAACTCTAAATGGTTTCCATGTGTGATCAAACTGTGATTAGTCAGAGTGCAAGTCATGTAACGGGTCCATCTACACTTTTTACGAGCTAACTTGTAGGCCAAGTAATCTTTGTTTTATTCTTAAGCAACCTATATTATTGAATGTTATAAATAGATGTTTCTCGAACAAACACAACAAACATCAAGAAGTCGTAAGAACTCTCTGTGGATTCGTCGAAAAACCTGTATACTTAGGTGTAATCTTGTTGCAAGGAGTTGTCCTCTATAGGTATAAATTACCTTGTAGAATTTTCCAACGATATTGAAAGGCTTCACTTGAGGTTGTGAAGCACAGGTAAATATTTTTCTTAGTGGTATTTATCAAGTCCAGTAACCGTGGTTGGTTGTTCTCGTTCTTGTCTATTCTACGGTTCTTCTCTTATGCAATAAGGCCATTCAAGAGCAATCAATCAACTACAAGGTTGATAAAATATATGTACCGCTGCACTCGGTGTTGTAAGTCCTAGTAGTTTCATTAGTGCGAGAATTAGGTTGCTAATTTTTCAATTTGAGGTAGAGACGAGTTAGGCATTATTTACTAGTTTACGTGCCATCTCTAATTCGTAAAGAGATTTTCGTATAACCTTGATCATATCTAAAGGAAGTCACTTTTCAAATGTTAATATGTTTGAAGGACCGTTCGGACACTTAATCCTTTACCAACGGTCGAAGTAACTCATACGCCTGTAAAGGACGTCAATTAAGGGAATCAAGTGCGCATGGTCTTGCGAGATACACAAGACGTAAGGAGTGCCACAATAACTGAATTGCTTAGAGGGCTTGATTCGGTCTTTACTATATCCCATTCTCAAGTCTGATAGTATGCAGAGCCTCCCTTGATGATAAATATAAATAGATGACCTTTTGCAAAGATACAAATGTATCCTCTACCCATTATTGTGTATGAAAAGGAGGGGATACCGAGACATACCACCAACTTTTGAATTCATGAACCTAGTTGATTAGGTTACTTGAATGATCTCAGAAATCAATATTCAAGCAACAACCCGAGTACAGTTCTTTGTTCAAGAACTGAATCCTAACGAGAACAAGTTCTTGTAGATCTCAATAGATATGGAGTCACTCAAGGGTTAAAATCAACAATACTTGCGATACTTTAATTATATAGATCAGAGACAATATAATGCGGAAGGGAAAAGTATAACAAGACACCAAAAGTTTTGTTAACGAGGAAACCACAACCAGCAAAAAAAAAAACGGGACCTAGTACAGATTTGAACACACAAAGTATTAAGTGAATACACATGCTAGCCTACTCTCAGACTTCGGACTAGAATGTATCGAGACTGAATTAACCCTCCAAGCAGCTCAGCTACCGTTGTGCTCTTATGTCTCTTGACTCCCGCAGATGCCTACACACTTGATATCCCTAGCTGACATCCTTTAAAGGCCTAGGAATTGCTCCACTTCCCTTCGTGAAGACTAGCGCTACCCTGCCTCTAATAAGACGCCTGGTTGTACTCGATTTGTCTTTCAACAAAGAATACGATAGGTGATTTCTTTCAGACTTAAAGTCAAGGTTAATGTAAATCGATATACTGACTAGGGCTTATTGATCTAGCCTAAACAGTTTTACCTCGTAAAGCGTGACGAACTTAGTATTAAAGCTAGTTCGTGAATTGCGTTATAGAGCTTCTAGGACTTAAAAACACCGAGTGCAGCATTATGAAGCTTCTATCAAATCTTTGGTCCTTTTTGATTGAATTGAAACAAATCAATCGACCTAAGATACATTACAAGATCAGGAATATTAATTCCGACTTGTGTTTCACGATCCTCGAGTGAAGTCTTTTAGATAGTCATAGTCCAAGAAAAGGACTTCGAGATGACAACCAACCTTTATGCAAGGATACACATATGTGTAGAAGATTGGTTTGTATCTTGCAGAAGGGCATATATTTATATTGATAATCAATGGAGGCTTTGCTTTATTAATCTTCTTCTAACCCGTTGGTTAAAAACTTAAAGGCCGTGAGAAGACTCGCCTTGACCGAATCGAAGGATGGCAAATGGTTAAGCAAGTTGGCCATGCTATGGAGTCCATGTAAGCATACACGAACATAAAGACTATTGTGTTAGGCATTGTCCGGTCAAACCCACTAACGTTGGTATGTCAAGCTGGTTGTCAGTTTTAGGTGTCAAAACACAATTCTTGATTTAGCCTACTAAAGTTTAGATTTCAGAATTGGGATATAAACTAAGTAGTAGAGACCTTGAAGACGAAGACTGTGAAGACAAAAAAGACATTATTTATTCTTCATCGACAAAAGGTTAGTAGGAGTTATGACTTTTATAGAAATTATTCTATTCTACTTTCTCTATCATTCGAAATAGTCGGCTACTTTAGTAGTGATATTAATAGCGATTGAGATCGTGTTCTTGTCTACATGACCATGTGTTAAGTTGGTATTTGTTCCCACGAATACTAAGTTTACAAGAATACATGAGATAGATTCGATACCATTTGTCCATTGCAATGGTTTGCTTGCAAATCACTTGTTGGATATGGGTGAATCTAAAGGAGTACTTGTTAGGGCATTGTCCGGTCAAACCCACTAGCGTTGGTATGTCAAGCTAGTTGTCAGTTTTAGGTGTCAAAAGTCAATTCTTGATTTAGCCTACTAGAGTTTAGATTTCGGAAATGGAATATAGACAAAGTAGTAGAGACCTTGAAGACGAAGACTGTGAAGACAAAGAAGACATCAATTATTCTTCATCGATAAAAGGTTAGTAGGAGTTATGACTTTATGGATATTCTTCTATTTCTACTTCATCTATTCTTTCGAAATGTAGTCGACTACTTTAGTAGTTATAATAGCGATTGAGATCGTATTCTTGCGTAACATGGCCTTGTGTCATGACCAGTGTTTGATCCCACAAATACTGTGAGTCAAGAATGTATGAGAAAGATTTGGTGCCATATGTCCATTACAATGGTTTTCTTGCAAACTGTTAATTGGATATGGATGAATCTAAAGGAGTACTCTTGAGAAAAGAGTCCATGGATCACAGCTGAGGACGTTCTCACGTCTAAGTTCTGGCTCAGCCCAGTACTTCCAGCGGAATCCAGATTTGACGAAATCTGACAGGCGTACGGTTCACGAACCGGTTTGCGTACCAGACACTCGGAAATTCCCTGAGTTCGAGATGGCTATTTTGTTCACGTACCAGTACGTGAACCTGACGGTAGCTGTCTTACTGGTGTCGGATTTAGTGAATATTCTCCTATAATTTCACCCTGAGTCAAATTCCAAAACTCCTTTATCTCTTAGATGGACTTGTGTAAAACATAAAGACCTTTTGTGTTCCATCTAACGATCCTCAATGAGTCAATAAGATAAGATTATCTCTGGTCTGTTGGATTTCTATCTTGAAGTGTTTTTGAGCTAACAAAACACTTGGCAGAAATTCTAAAAAGAATTCCAATTGAGATTAATCTCTAATTACTTGGTTGTCAAGTTTAGGGTTTCCCTAACTTGTGGGACAAGTAATTGATTGCTTTATTCCTAAGCAACCTATCTTATTGAGTGCTATAAATAGAGGTGTCTACAGACAGATACCGCAAGCATCAAGCATACGTGAAGGTCCTTAAGGAAGGTAGCGTAAACTCTTTTCACTTCGGTGAATGCTTGTTGTGGTATAGTCATCCTCTATAGGTTGCAGCTCCTTTTGGGAACTCCCTACGACTATAAAGACTTCTCTTGAGAGTTGGGAAGCACAGGTAGGAGATTGAAACCATCTTTGGTTGAAATCGGATTAACCTGTAACCTTGGTAACCTGATCACGTTCTTGTCTATTCTAAAGTCCGTCTCTTCTGATATACGGATATTCAAGAACTGATACGTTACTCAACAAGGTTGGAAAGGTAGCAACGCACGACTGCACTCGGTGTTGTAAGACCTAGTTAGCTCCGGTTATACAAGTTCCTTAAGTGGTTCTTCGTGTATAACTGAGGTAGATTCGGATTAGGCATTGCTTACTTGGTTTGCTTGTCAGCCCCGATTCAAGAAGTAGATTTCCGTATGACCTGGATTTAACAATCCGAAGGAAGTCATCTTGTGTATGGTAAACTGAAGAGGACAGTTACACCATACGTCAACAGTTTGGTTGAAAAGCCAGTATTGCTGACACAAGCCTTTGGCATCGGTCAAAGCAACTCCTAGGCATGTAACGGACGTCAGCTAGGGGAATCAAGTGCGTGACGATCAGTGGGGATCCAGAGACGTAAGGAAGGCGACAGTAGCCAATTCGCTTGGAGGGCTTGAGTTGGTCTCTGCTACATCCCAGACCGAAGTCTTATAGTAGGCTAGTGTTTGTAGTCAGTTTGTACTGGGCGGTGTTCAAACTGGACGAGGTCCCGAGGTTTTTCTGCAAGGCAGTTTCCTCGTTAAAAAAACGTTTGGTGTCTTGTGTGCTTTTACTTTCCGCATTATAACTCTGATTTATAATTAAAGCACCAAGTAGTACGTTATTACATAACTGTGAAGTTGACTCCAAAGTACTCTTTGTCGAGGTGTAACAACTCCAGTTATATGTCTGGATATTGATTTTTGAGATCGTCCATACATCAACCATAAGACTCACGAGCCAAAACGAAAAGTTGGTAGTATTTCGATACCCCTCCTTTTTCAGTGATACGTATAATCTCTGTACTCTTGATGACTAGAGTTATCAGGGCGGAATTCGAAATAACTATAGACGAAAGATAGGTAAAACGTAGCACAAGGACAGTATTACGAAGAAAGATATCTTCTCTAGATTATGAACAAGACAATATTACAATTCTCTCTTTCACGCTCACAATCTGCTAAGCTTGCTTTTGCAATACAACGATTACCTCACAAACTTCTTCTCTAGATTTACTAGATGCCTACCGTCTTCGGTGTCCTAAGCTATGCGCTAGGCACCTCTATATATAGTGGTTTGGGTTTCCCCAAAACCTCCTAGGAATCTATTTCCTAATCTAAGAATCCTTCTTTATAAAGAATCCTTCTCTATATAGGAATCCTTTCCTTAATAGAGTTCTTCCCTCAATTAACTTGAGGTCGACTAAGTTCCTAAAGAGACTAGGATACACCTGTATCATGGGTCCCCCCTTTAAGAACTTGAACTCCAGTGAGAGTTAGAAATGGAGATTAGGGAACTCGAGAGCCCCTTTCTCCTTGTTGAACCACTTAGCCTTGCTGGGAACTTGACCTTGACATCCAATTAGGAAAGCTTCTCTTTCTCCTTGCCATGTCTTAGTCACTCTTCGCTCCAAAATGCAATCTTCTTTCAGCGGCTTCTCTCGATCAAACCATAAGTCTTCTACGTGTGGTAAGATCATCTTGTCATCCCCATCATCATCCAGTAACGGTGGTTCAAACAACTTCAAGTATTCGGCATTAATGACCGAGTACATTCCTAGATAAGGTGGTAAATCGAGACGAAAGGCATTGTCACCAATCTGGTCGAGAATACGAAACGGTCCATACCTCAATGGCTTCAACTTCTTACCTTCCCCTTTCAACCTTTCCTTTCCTAACTTCAACCATACCATGTCACCAACACCAAAATTACAAGGAACAAGATGCTTGTCATGTTTTGCCTTGTACCTGGCTTGTGACCTCTTCAATTGTGCTTCAACGGTCGCATGAATTTGAGAAATCTTCTCCAAGAACTTCTGTGCCTTTTGTCTCTCACTTCATTCTTTTCCCCCAACTGTTGTATCACTTGAAAACACCAAATCGAAAGGACTAGGCGGTAAGTAGCCATAACACGTCTCGAAAGGAGACTTTCCCGAAGAACTGTGAACCGCTCTATTGAAAGCAAACTGTAGATATGGTAGACTCTCATCCCAATTCTTAGGATGCTTAGAATTATATCCCCGTAACATATGAACCATAGTCCTATTGACTACCTCTGTTTGCCCGTCTGTTTGTGGATGAAAAGCTGTACTCTTCTTCAACCTAGTGTCCATCATCCTCCACAAAGAATCCCAAAAGTGACTAAGAAACCGACTATCCCTATCAGAAATAATCGAGGTAGGTAACCCGAAATGCTTCCACACATGCTCGAAAAAGAGCTTTGCTGTACCCGCTCCTGTCACCGTCTTTGTACATGGAATCAATGCAATCATCTTGCTGAACCGGTCAACCACAACGAACAAGTAATCATGACCCGACTTGGTCTTCGGCAATCCACCAAGGAAATCCATAGAAATACTCTCCCAAGGTCTTGATGGTACCGGTAATGGTAGATATAACCCATGTTTCCTGTTTGAGGGTTTAGATGTGCAACACAACTTACAACCTCGAACAAACTTAGCCACATCATCTTGCATCTTTGGCCAAAAGACATAACGTCGTAGGTTAAGTAGCGTCTTATTCATCCCAAAGTGTCCAGCAACTCGGGATGTATGTGCTTCTCTCAACCATTGCAACCTATCTCCATCTTCTGGAATGCATAACAACTGACCTTTGTATAATAACCCATCTCGGAGTTCAAACTCACCTTTCAAACCACCTTTTACCTTCTCTAACACCTTCTTGAAGTCTTTACTGGATGCGTACGACTCGGCATACTCTTGAGGAACAATTGGCTGAATCCGCATAGCCACCAACAAACTAACTGGCGGTCTTGACAACATATCGGCCAACTTGTTTGTAACTCCCTTCTTGTACTTGATGATGATATGAAACGCCATCAAGTAGGACATCCACTTCATGTGTCGAGCTTGTTGTAACTTGGTTTGCGCATGTAGATACTCCAATGGCTTATGATCTGAGTGCACTACCACTTCTTTACCTAAGAGATACTCTCCAATGTTTCACACATTGATACAAGGCATAAAATTCCTTGTCGTAAGGTGGATAGTTCTTAATAGCACCCGAGAACAATTCTGAATGGTACTCCACTGGCTTACCATCTTGTAGCAACACTCCTCCTAATGCATAGTTAGAAGCGTCTGACTCAACTTCAAAAGTACGTTGTAAATTAGGCAAAGCTAATACCGGTGCTTCTGAAATCTTCTTCTTAAGTAACTGAAAAGCTTCTTCATGGGTCTGCTGCCAATCAAACTTTGCCTTAGCCCCCGTCATACCATGTAGTGGACCAGCAATAGTAGAAAAATGCTTAATAAACTTGCGCAAGTATGTGCAAGCTCCCAAGAAACTTCTGACTTCAGTCACCGTGCTAGGTCTTGGCCACTTAGTGATCACCTCAACCTTCCTTGGATCAATCTTACGTTTCCCACCACCAAAAATGAAACCGAGATATACCAACTCTTCCTTTCCAAACTCACACTTCTTTTCGTTCAATTTTAGCTGGCCTTCATGTAACACTTGAAATACCTTCTCAACGTGAACAAGATGTTCCTCCCAAGTTCTGTTATATACGAGGATATCATCCAAGTAAACAATGACAAAATCTTCTATAAAGGGTCGTAACAAATCATTCATCAAACGCATAAACGTCGCTGAAGCATTACACAAACCAAACGGCATCACCAACCATTCGAACAAGCCTTGTTTGGTCTTGAAAGCAGTCTTCCATGTATCATCTTCTCGCACTCTCACTTGATGATAACCAGATTTAAGATCCAACTTTGTAAAGACTCGAGCACTCTCCAATTGATCCATCATGTCATCTATCCGTGGTAACGGGTAGCGGTTCTTGACTGTGATCTTGTTCAAGGCTCGGTAATCTATACACATACGCCAGCCTCCATCCTTCTTCGGCACCAACAACACGGCTGATCCACAAGGTGAAGCACTAGGTACTATAACTCCTAACTCTAGAAGTTCTAAGACTTGTCTCTTTATCTCTTCGGATTCTTCCACGGATGTGCGGTAGAGCCCTACATTAGGTAGAGAACTTTCTCCCATCAACATGATCTCATGTTCCACACTCCTCTTCGGTGGTAACCCCTTGATTTCTGAAAACAAATCTTCATATTTCAATTCCAACCTATTTAGGTCGTCTTCTTGTTGTTTCGACAAAGTAGTCAAACAAACTCTACTCGGCTTCTCTTCTAGAGAACGGATCACAAGGAGAATAAACTTTGTACTAGCATTCACCAACCGCTTAGCCTGAGTGGCTGTAATCAGACTTGCTCCTACAAGAGGAGACTCTATAGCCCGAATCACATAAGTCTCACCTTCTTTCTCAAAGGTATACTTCTGCTCCCTTCTATATAGAGTAGCATCTCTATCCCATAAATAAGGACTTCCTAGTACAACTTGACACACATCCAAAGGTACCACGTCGCATGTAACCTCGTCAATGTATGACTCATCTAGAGCAAACTTGAACGTACACTGCTGCGAAACTTGTAACCCTCCTTCCTTCTGGAGCCATCCTAACGGATATGGATTTGGATGTTTGAATGTCTTCAAACCTAGCTTTTGTACCAAAGAATTTGAAAGTAAATTCTTCTGACTTCCCGGGTCAACAACGACATCAACCAATGTTGTCTTAACTTGCATCTTCACAATGAAGAGTCTTTCCCTAGGATCATCTCTTGTAGGTCCTTCTTTTGCTCCCGTCATAAGAGAAAGCTTCGAGTTAGGTTCTGTCAGTCCTTGAACTTCTTTTGGAGTCTGAGCAACTAGTGTGGTCTTCTTGGCTTCTCTCTTATGTATCCCTCTTGGCTTAAGATGAGGATGCTTCTCCCAACACTTGTCTATTACGTGCCCTGTTTGCTTGCAATGTGTGCAAGACAAACCTCCTTTGTCATTGAACTTCCCTTCGTCTTTGCTTCTTTCACCTCCTTGGTACCTCCAGATTTCACCTTCGGGTTTCCCTTAGAGTCAGTTTTCTTAAGCCTACCTTCAATGGCATGGGCTTTTACACTTGCTTCAGCGATAGTATCGACTGAAAACATCTTCAACTCCTTCCGTATATACTCATGGAACACAGAGATGTACTTCATATAGATAACATTATCTCCTAAGTCTAAATCCAACACCATAGCTTGGTTCTGAAATTCAGAAGTATATTCTTGCACGGAATGGTTGTATGCTTGCTTCAAGTTGTACCACTTGAGCCATCTTTCCTCAAGGTAGCCAACCGGATAAAACTGTTTCCTTATGACTTCCTTGAACTTCTTCCACGACAATGCTCCCGGGTTTTGTCTTCTATAAGCCTTCCACCATATAAGAGCATGCTTTTGTAGCTTCAATGTCGCACAAGCAATCTTTTTTCCTGAATTGAACTTGTCAAAGGAAAAATACGTCTCTAGACGCTCTATCCAATCATCTAACTTCTCTACGTCGATACTCCCATCAAAGTATGGAATCTCAACACGGAAATCGATTTTCAGATTACTCTGTTTCTTACCAAGAGGTTTGGTTTCTTTAGGTTCCTTGATTTCTTCATCCCCTAAATCTTCTTCTTCCTCATCCTCTGGTTCATCTTCTTCTTCCTCTTCATCCGCAACCTCAGGTGGAGTCTTACTCTTCTTTTTCTTCGGCCCGGGTGTATTGGAAAGAATACATTCCTTCAACTCTTCAAGAGTTGTTTGCATAGACTTCATGTCTTTCTGTAGCGTAGCTACCTTCTCCTCAGTAGTCTTCGGAGTATCTTCACCCTTAGGTTCTTCACCTGACTTCATCCTAGGGTTCCTTGTCCTCTTAACGTCTTCCTGCTTTATGAGTAACTCACCAAGCTTCTTGTAGAGAGATCTAGTGAAGACCATAAACCACAGTACTTCCCTAAAAAGGAGCTAACTAAGCTCTGATACCAACTTGATACGTATAATCTCTGTACTCTTGATGACTAGAGTTATCAGGGCG
>JAJJMA010340441.1:0-10154 GCA_023529015.1 Papaver nudicaule
GGAATGCGATCGATGCTAGTCTTAACAGCCCGACCATCAGCTTTGGCACCCCTTCCAGCCCCATTACCAGAAGTATTGACAGAATCCTTCGAGGACTCCTTAGTCGACTCTTTGGTACCAATATTTTCACCTTGGCTCCCTTCTTTCCTCTCCATACCACCGTCACCTCCAACACTCTGCTCCTCGGCCCCTGGCTGCTTATTACCAGAATCCTCCACCAATTCATCCTCCCCTACCACATCCTCACCATCACCATCAGTATCAACCTCCTCACTACCCATTTCTTCAACTTCTTCATTCCCAACTCTCTCCTCTAGCAACTGCGTTACTATTTCCTGAACATCTTGAGCAGAAACTAGTTCTTTATCAGAATCTAGTGAAGCATCAGGATCATTCACACCCAGACAATAAAAAGGAGGCCGCATTCCGAATTCCCCAAACAAATACCGAGCATGCATACGGCTGAACAAAGCTTTCCGTTCAGCCTCTCCCTCGATATGTTGTTTAAGTTTCAAAACCTCCTCATTAAGAAGCTTAATCTCGCCATCCTTTTCCTCTCGACTATTCCGCAGCAGCCCAAGCTCATTATCTTTACTTTTCAGCTGTGTAACCAGCCTCGAAGCCAGCTCGCTCTGAGTCTTAAGGTTTCCAGAAAGGGAGTCTCGTTCACTAACAACTTTTTCGAGCTGCTTTCCCAAGTCTCTCACATCACCTGATAGTGAGCAAAATAAAGAGCATCAATTACAGTGCTCCAACAAAAAGATCCCGAAGAAATTTCGATAGCCAAACATCATCTCACCTCTACTCTTCTCAAGATCTTTTGAAAGACTACCGTTCTCCTGCTGTAAACGAAGTACTTCTTGATCAAGACGGGTAATCTCAAACCCTTGAGCACGAGACAACTCCAGCAAAAACATCCCATGATGGTGATACTATCACAATAAAGCAACATACAATTAGGTAAGCAAACAACAACATATAACAGACCAGTGAAGACAGACTTACAACTTCGAGGAATGCTTGGTTCTTAGTCCACGCCGAGGCAAGAGTGCTTCTATCCCAAGAACCAGAAAAGGCATGAGAAATAAATTTGGCAACATAGGGGTCGAGCTGATGATTCTGAGGATCTTTAGCATACGCCTTCAGATGATTGATAATATCTTCAACATAAGGACCAGAGAGGGAACTCCGCTCTACGAACTTTTGAGCCTCCACCTCAGAATAGGGTCTCTGCACGAAGCTAGCAGGAACCGAGGGGCCACCCAAAGAAGACTGCGATTGCCGACCCAACGAAGCACCAACCAAACGATCATTTGAACCATACACGTTCAAATTCATATCATATTGGTGAAGGTCGGGTTCAAAATCAGCAGTACTGACATCAAGAAAAGCATAAGCAGTGGGCTCCTTGGTCGGCACAACCTCGCTAGGACCTAACTTCGGAGTAGAGCTTCGGGAAGTCTGTTCCAAGGTAGGACCCCTCTTTGCCTTCTTCGAGGGATGAATATTCTCGTCCTCTTCGATGTCTTCATCATCCACGTCCTCGACGGAAGCATTCGAAGGCGCGGCTACCCCTTTACCGGCGGCCCTAGTAGCGTACCTCCTCGAGCTCACTAGCTTCGAGGCAACAATCTTCACAATTCCTTTACCCAAACCACCAGTAGCAACCTTCACACGATTAAGATCGCACAGAGAAAACTCCATCACACCATCAACACCAGAAATCACCCCATCAAGCTGAAAATTAGTCAATTTGTCAGGTTCTAAACAGATCGCAGGTATTCATACCCATTGCATAACTGAGGCACGTTGTGTTTATCACCTGACCACTTGCCCCCTTTCCAGCATTAGTCGGCTTCGAGGGTCTCTTCCTTTTCTTCAGTTCAGTAACCTCCCCTTGACCCAGTTGTTTTTTCTGTCTCTCTTGCTCCCCTTTCTGAAGAAAGAAAAAATTACAATGGGGAAAATGATCAATATAAACGTTTAAAGAGAAAACAATCTTATTATACCTTCACTTTATAGGCGGCGATCCTTTCCCGAGATTTCTTTCGTTCCTTCTCGGAGAAGTGTATCTTGTAGAATTCGACAACAGGGAGATCATGTCCATCCGCAAAACTTGTTCGTTCAGTCTTACCCTACTCATCAACATAACCAAAGAGAATTGGGCCCTCGATGAGCACATGCTTCGAGAACCACACTTCATCGCTAGAATGACGAAGAAGCGAGTTCGAATTAGATCCAGAAGGGTCCACATCGCCCAGAACATGCTTGGAGTGGGGCACCTTGCCGAGGCTCACACTCCAAGGAGCTATTTTCTTGAGCAAATTCTTCTCTGCCTATAGTGCTTGAAAAAAATTTCAGCAGTCCAGAAGCTCGGAGGATGATCTGGATCTTCGGGAAGCTTCTCATAATAATACGACTTGCCCTCCGAACGAGCCACCCACTCACGAATAACTTGAATAGAATTTCCATTTAACTGCATTGCGCCACAAAGAGGAGAAATCTGGGAGTAAATCTCGTAAAATAGGGGATTTGCAGGATTGTACAAAGGGATGGGAAGTCCGGCGCCGAGCTGCTCGCCGGAAACAATAATCTTCCTATCATTACAGTTATTTGCAGAAATAAGCCCAGGGGACAAGTTAACCCCTTTACCAAGGCTTTTACAGGGAAAAAGATCTATTTTGAAACCATAAATCTCGGCCCTTTCTTCCATAAAGACTGGATTGAGGAGTCGCAAGAGGTTTGGGATCTTCGCGGTGATGATTTTATTAGGACCCGTTTAAAGTCTGAAAAGAGTGCATTGTCTATTTATATTTGTGGTTCCTTCGGTAAAGGTTATGGGGCAATCTTAAGGATTTCTCAATCCATTCCGGCAGTTGGTAGCTCCAGGCCTCTCTCTATTGTAGACGGTGTGTCCACATTCTACACTAGGTTGCATGGAGTGGCTCTTGGGGTATAAATTGCTCTTCAGTATGAATTGTCGAATTTTTTCTTCTATGTCCCTTCTTTCAATTTATACAATGTTTTGACAAGAATTTGGGATCCGTGCGGAAGCGAGAAATATTATTTGTTAAGAGACGATTTGAAATCGATGTTGCGTCCAGAGGATAAGTTTGATATTGAAAAAATTTATCGTCTCACCAATAAAACTCTTTCTAACCTACATAAGCTTCGCGTTCACGGTATTATCTTTTTCAAATGGAAACCTGTGTTAAGCATATATAACAAAGCTGGTGAGTTCCTTGCTAACCGAAGTTTACAAAATATAAAGTTCGTAGAAATATGTGATAATGAGATGCTAGTTCAGATCCACTATCAAGATGCCATTCACTAATTTAAGGTAATATTAACTGAATATACTATGTTTATTTTCTGTTTGAAGGCATTTTTTTAATCATTTATTGTTTAAAGATAATATATTGTTTCAAATCAAAAGTAAAAATAATCTATTTAATCATTGTTACATGACTAAATTAAGTTTTTTCCACGAGGTGTAAACCCTAAGAACAAAGATGTAGAACCCTAAAAGATCTTAAGAATTAGATGTCAGTGAAGCTAAAAGGCAATCATTTTACTTGATTTCGAAGAGGCTTTCACATTTATCTATGAAAGTGAACGTGTGTGGAGGAGTAGATTGAATGATCTGCAAACAACATGAATTAAGCAACAACATGAATATAACAAACAATTAAATGGTTGCCTTTAATGATTATTATATCTTCGATACTTACCGCTCAAAAAAAATATCTTGTGTTTTTTGTAGGTTATCTTAAACTTTTATGAAGAATGTAAAGATTGGATAATGAAGAAGATGTTACATGAATTGCAAAAAATGATATTTTATTTTACCTTGATAATTCCAAAAAAAAAACATAAAAATGCATTTAAATATTCTTTTACAACGAATTGGAGTTGAGGTGCCGAAGCATTGTAGTTAAGGTAAGTCATAATTCAACCTTATCAAGAAGATAAATACAAGGAGAGAAGGATGATTGAGTTTGTGAGGGGTTGAGACAGTTTTTGAAAGATATAAGAAGTAAATTAAATGCAAATAATGATTATCCCACAAAAGAAGATGTACTCGGAGATTCTGTGATTGACTATATATGTGTTATATTTTTATCTCGTTAAGATTTATATGACCTTGTTATAATTTATTTATTTTTGTTTTTTTAGGGCCTTGTTGAGGAATTCTATATTGAATAGAATATTGTAACGCTTTAAACCATGTATTCGAATTCAAATATCACATAGTATATTAAAGAACATTTGCAACGGTAAAGAACATTGATGACAAAGACAAGGTCACACTAGAATGCAATTATTAAATGGGGTTCAACTCACAATATCATCTAACGACTAAATTGGATGGAGAAAAGACGTAGGACAATTTTATAAATAAATATAAATAACTGTCGAAATAGCAAAACGAGTTCTGATTTGGGGTAATATTTGTGAATTTTCCAAAAGTTAAGTATATCCTTACCAAACTTTGATACACCATGAAGCTTCTAAGATGGGCACGAGGTCATTTCTTACTCATGAAGAATTGCACCAGCAAGTTAACAATCAAAAATTCAAGGGTGAACTCTCTTAAGGAGGGAAGGATGATGCATAACATACTTTAATACAAAACCATTTGTATCTTTTTATTCTTCGTCTCTTTTATCCATTTATTTTGTTTTATTTCCAAGATTATCCTTACCACTAATATATATGTTAAAACCCTAGTTCTATTTTGGAAGCAAAGTTCGTGTTGGTTAGAAGAGAGGTGTGAGAACCTTGATCCTTCCTTAGAGAAGAGCCTCCATCACTTTTGATATTTCCAATCCTAGAATTACACAGGAAAAGAACCATGAATTTTTGTTTTTTCTTTGTATTAGGAGTGAAAAATCTTGAATCTTTGTCTGTTTCAACTTTGGGTTCATATCAATTATGTACCTTTCACTTTACATTACAAATTTATCCAAACATTGAGTTTTTGACAAATCCCTAGGGCAGGGTAAAACCATAAACTCCCATATTGATACCTCATCTTACTAAATTAATTTATTTTGTGGATGGCTGGAGTCATAAACAAAAGTCAACTCCAGAAATCAGAAGCAAAAAATGGTTTGCTTCATAAGATAGACTATTTTGCTATTAGAAGTCAGTCATTTTGAAAATATAGAGTGTTTGGACTTTGGAAACACCTTCAGAAGTAGGTTTCGACTTCTGAAAGCAGAACATTCAACAACTAGTTTGACAACACAACTTAGAATGACTTATTGAAGCAAAAAAAATTAACCTTTTTAGAAGCAAAATCTTTTCGATTTCTAGGATTGACTTATTCTTTTAGAGAAATAGAAACAATTCTTACTTTTTCACTTCTAGTCTAGACATCAAAAAAACAACTTCTCAAAATGTATGCATCCCATTCCCAACACCAAACCACTAAATTCTCAATCTCCAAAGAGTGTCTTGGGCCTTGTCCGTCTTGAGCAGGGCAGGCATAATTGAGCACTTGAGTTTCTGCGCATTTTTCCAAAACCAAAATGCAAACAAAAGTGGGCCAATAAACCGGTTCAATTTCCGTTACACAGGACTTCCCTCCCTCCAGATAAATCCAACGAAATGCGAATGTTAGTTGAGAAAAAAACGAAGAAAACAAAAAGCAAAAAACGTTTTTAAACCAAAATAAAGTCTTCATCAGATCAGAGCGATATTCACTCAGTTGTCAGTACGACATACAAAGAAGAAGATCTCTTCTTCTTTCATTCACTCTTGGGCGTGGTGGTGAGAAAGAGGAAATCTAGGTCACACCGACAATGGCTTCTTCTTCTTCTTCTCCAGCAATTCTTCTAGTGTTCCTTGTCATCTCCGTTTTCTGTTTACCATCATCATTTGCTTATGAATTTCCTCATGGTGATCAAATCGCTCATAAATCCGCTTCATGCAATAACAATTTCCAGCTGGTATGACTTCCCCATCACTATTAATAGTAGTTTTAGTAGCTGAGTTCTTATTTCCCTGATAATTGTGTTTGAATCTTGTAATTCTAGGGTTTCAATTGAATAAAAATCTCTCAGGCACTTGAAATTTTAGTATAATTATAGATATTCCTGAAATGTGAAGAGCATAAATCTGGATAAGTAGAGTACTTAACCTGAATTGTTGTGAAGTGCAATGGTTATTTAGTATCCAGAACATAATTATTGGTTAGAGAAACAAATGAAGAGTTATAAATGTTGAATTGAGCGTTGGCGGCACTCACTTGAATTACTTGTAGTTACATTCCGTAGGTCATTCATGTGAAAGGTTCAGATCTACAGGATTAGACTGCTTGGGTCATTTGTTCCGAGGAATTGTATAACTGATTTAAGGGAATCTAAGTGCTATAAGATAACTTTTGACAGCTTTGTTAACTACTATTACTATATGGTTCGGGGATTTATTGAGCTAGGTTGTTTACAAACGAATGATACACTTCCTCTCTAACTTGTAGCAATATAATGTCTGTCCCTCACATGTGCATTTTTAGTTTCTGCTTCAACGCATCTATTTGCGTTTGTGTTTTTATTTGCTAGTGGACTTCCTTCCAGTATGAGTATTGTATATCATATTCGGGAAGATATGAGTTGGAATCTTACAAGTCATCTTACACTAAGAGATGAAGTATGCAATGTATTATCTCATTTAAGCTATGTTCTAGTTTTCCCCTGACATTTAGCAGTTGCAACTAAGTTGATCTGAAGCATTTCTGTCATTTCATTTTCAGGTAAAGCTGATGATGTGGGTGAATAATACCAAAGCTGAAAGTGTAGTTGGTTTAAGTGCTGGTTTTGGTGCTGCCTTGCCAGCACATGCAGACAATGCTCTTCGACTTCCTGCAACTTTCGCAGACCCCTCAAACTGCTGCTCAAGTTCAACTTATAATGTAATTCTTTTTCTGATGTTTTTATATACTGAGCTTATGAAATTATGTTGCGCATGACACGAGATGTTGATACAAAAGTTCGAACTGCGTATTAGTTTGTTAAATGCGTAGCTGAAGCATTTGGGTTGAATCTGAGTGGAATCAAGGTTTACAATGGTTGCTTCGAGCTACGTGATATTATCATTATCATTATGCTCAACAGACATTTTTTTCGCTGATTCTAGAGTTTTCTCACTTGGTACTCTTTACTCTATGATGTATCTGGAATATGAGAATAATATACACTTTCTGTGTTATACTATCCCCCATTACGAAATTAAAATAGCAACCATTTTGTTTCCTTTTGAAAAGATCAACTGTTGCAGTAAATCATGGTTTGTTCAACTTGTTTCAGTTGTCAAACTCTATTGCACTATCCACACGTGGAGATTGTGCCTTTACAGTGAAAGCAGAAGTTGCAGAATCAGGTGGGGCATCTGGGTTATTGGTGATCAATGACAATGAAGGTATTCCTCACTTGATGGCCCAATCAAATTAGTTATTTGAAGTTATTTATCTTTTGAATTCAATTGGATCATTTTTTTTCGCCTTCTGTTGTTTAGATCTCTTGTGTGTTTTCTCATATATATTTGGCAGATCTTTTCAAAATGGTGTGTTCTGATAATGATTCCATAAGCATTACAATTCCTGTTGTCATGATCGCAAAGTCGACAGGAGAGACTATCAAAGAATTGATGTCAGCCGGAGCGCGGGGTAAGTTGTTGAAAGTTTTGGTTTCATTTCAATCTGAAATGATGCATGGAATTTGTCTTCCGCAAGCTTAGTGAAAGGCTACTTGCTTTTCGGTTATATAGATGTACCCCAAAAAAATAAAAAATAAATTTGAATAGCAACTATTTATTGCCATGCCATTAAAAAGTCTTACTTGGTCAATAATTACTGGATGCAAAACACGGGTTGACGTATGTTCATGGATCATTGGAGGAACCCTTCAAGTTCTTACATATAGAGAGGATAGCTTAGCGAGAATCCCTATATTATCTAATAGCACATCTTTAATAAATAACATCACAGTAGTACAAGACAGAGGTTACATTTTTGGGTTGCTTTCATAGTTTTAGAAGACAAGAGTTAGTATTTAATATGCCTTGGGTGTCTATTTTGGTTACTTAGGCCTTCCAGTAATATTTTCTTGAACCATGGATATGAATATACCATCTCAGTCTTCAGTCAACCAATCAATTGATACCTTTCTCCTTTTAGTTCATATAACATATTATCTAATTTGAATATGGTTGCTATGCAGTGGAGCTTCTATTATACTCTCCAAACCGCCCACTTGTGGACATTTCAGTGATATTTCTGATGATGATGGCCGTTGGGACCATTGTCTGTGCATCTCTTTGGTCGGAGTTTATTGCTTCTGAGCCAGTTGACAAGAGTTATGATCAGCTGGCACCAAAGGTTCATTCTTTTCTTATTAATCCTCCAGTTTTGTGCAAACAATTAGTTCGATTACAAGGAAAAAGATTTAATTACACATGTTGTGCACATTTCTTATCCTGGAACTTGCGTTAAAAAGGATGCTGAACTCTGGTTTTAGTCTCCGTATTGGGAGTCCATTTTTTGGGAATGTAGTAATCATATTTTTTAGTTACTTTGGTCTAGATGAAATGATAAAGGGAAATATGATAGATTATCCATATTGTATGTTGGTCTCTGCCGTTTTTTTTTTTGGCTTTTGCAGTTAGACATGCCAAATTCTCCTTTGTCTGAGATTCTGTATTTCCATTGGGATTTGGAGCTCACATTTTATAACTAGCACCGTATAGGAATTATCCAAAAGTCCTCTACTTTTCTTATGCTCTGGAGATGAGTCAGGGAGATACAATTTTTAATCCATGTTTTATCTCTTGATTCGACAGAACTCTTCTATTGCTGAAACTGTCAAAGATGACTCTGATAAGGAGGTTTTTGATATCAATGCCAGGGGTGCTGTGGTATTTGTCATTGTAGCTTCAGTCTTTCTGATGCTACTGTACTTCTTTATGTCGGCGTGGTTCATTTGGCTGCTGATTGTATTATTTTGCATTGGTGGAACTGAGGTACAAAACTATCCTTACTTTTTTGTTCCATCGAAACTCGACTAAACGGTTGCTTTCATCACTGGGCCTCAATTATACTAGGTTTATCATGACTGAGACATTTATGTTGAGTATAAGACCTTCTTACTTTATCCACTTGATATATTTATTTTGCATATAATGTTTGAAGAGGTGTCTGTAGTAATAACCAGTAACTAATATGCACACAGACCAGAAGAAACGAGATAGCAAATTTGTGCCTCTTGATTTCCTGCTAAACTTTACTAATCACCACCTGTTTTTCCTTTTCCTTTATTTATGTATTGTTATGAATTTGCAAGTCCTCATACTCGAAAAAGTTTTTAATCTAACTTGAAAACAAATATTACATAACCGAACAGACGTAAATTATGCATTCATGGAAGGTAAGGTAAAACAGTTGTATTCAGATGCCTTACATACCATCATAAGTGGATCTCATTTGGATAAGACGAATCTTATAATATATACTTACATCTAAGCTGTGTGCAGGTAACCTTCGTGTGTTGTAGGATACCTTTTTATAGCAAAAGCACTACTGTTTAACCCATTAATTTTCACTAGGAAATTACTCCGAGTATAATAGTTATCGGAAGCTCTGTTATTGTTGGTAATTATTTTGTACTAATTTCCACTATGCATCCGTTGCCACACCTAATATTATCTCTAGCCATAGTTACTTCAAACTCCTTCGCATTATATTGGATGGACATGCCCCCCCAGATTTTTTTGGAATTAGCGTCATTCATGTTTGTGTAAGTAGTAGTAAGAGCAGTTAACCAGATGGCTGCATTTTTTTTTTTCTTTTTCAGGGAATGCATACTTGCGTAGTAGCAGTGATTTTAAGGTAGATCAACTATGATGTATTCTTAAGCAACTACTTTGACATGCCATTGTATAGCTTTTTTTCTCATCTATGCATCTCTCTGCCAGGATATTCAAGAATTCTGGGAATAAGATTGTAAACCTTCCTTGTCTCGGGGAGGTAACAGTTCTTTCTATGGGGGTATTGCCATTCTGTCTAGCATTTGCCATCTTTTGGGCTGCAAATCAGCATGTATCATATGCATGGGTTGGCCAAGATGTTCTTGTAAGCTTCTCACTTCTTCATTTTT
>JAJJMA010340459.1:0-11299 GCA_023529015.1 Papaver nudicaule
ATGTGCAGAAACATCCTAATCAACATGGAAGTTGCAGCAAAATAGAGAAATGGTACACCATCTTGTCATGTGAGAGCTTATAAGGCACATACTAGAAAGTTTAAAGTGTAGTTTTGAGTTATTTTAAAAAAAAAAATAAAAAAAAATCTAGCTTTGAACAAACTTGCATACTACAGTGAAAGGTTAAGGCTCAAGTGTTAACACAGGTTAATTGTAATTCAAGGATCCAAAGTCAAAGCCGAACATATATTGGATCCAAGAAGTACTCATGTTTAATTGCTGTCGAAATAACTTCAAAAATTATTACAAGCAGACGAAGGATGCCAACCAATAAATGTGGTTATTGGTCAATTTCATCATCTTGGGTTCCACCTTGTAGTAGGTGGTTAGCTCTCAAAAAAAACAACAAACAATACTCAACAATGTGGGTTGTTTATCTCCCAGGCAACAGGTTGAGACTTGTAGCTCCTAGCCATAATTAGGGGCGGCCAACCAAGTGCAAAAAAAACAGCATGCACATCTTTGTTCCGCGCCTAGGTTTTGGCAAATTCAAAGACAATATGAACAGGTATACTGTGCAGTATTTACACACACACGAGTTACTTCTTAAACCATGAACATTAGTAGTATTTGATTTGGAAGTTTCCTGTTATGAGATTCACTGATTCACATGATGTTTTTTTTTATCTTCACATACGGTATCTGCTGCGCAGCCGATGTATTTAGCAATCCAGCTAAACCACCTATAACCATCAAAAGTGCCAAACTACACACAAACTCCCCCACATGGATCCTAATATTTTGTCTTGGAGTATCATAACAAGCACCTACTAATAATTTATTTTTAAGAAAAGACCTTAAAAATTTGCCAGCCCAAAGATTTCATTAATCTTCTTTTTATTCGAAAGATTTCATTTTCTTTTCTTTTAATTTTTGTTTGTTTTTGTACACGTAAAAGACAGCTTAATTTTGGCATAACATTGTAACAACTAGTCATGTTGAGTGGCCTTGACTAAATTAGAATACCACTACATAATAATGTTTCAACATTATCTGATAAACAAAACTACATTAAGATTATTATGATTTTGTGTCGTCACTTTAATTTGTTATAAATAGTCCCATAACATTGTCATTCTATCGTACTACTACTACTGCTACTGCTAGGATCAAAATTTACACTATGGCTGCTGTTTTGAGAGAGAAACAACTTCTGTTTATAGGGTTCTTCATTTCTTTCATTACTGTTGTTTTATCGGCACGCCACCACCACCAGCAGAGTAAACTCTATACACCACCAACCCTCAAGAATTTAAACGATAATTTCCCTCGTCAAACCTTCGATCAAGGTTTTTCTCCTTATTTTGGAGGATCCAATCTTCAGTTGAGAGACAAGGGAGCTTTTGTTGATATCAGTCTAAATAATTACACTGGTAAGTTTTATATGCATTAACTTTTCTGTCTGGGCAGTGTTTTCTGACTGTAATGTTCGATTAATTTGAGTCAATAACTTGCAACACAGGCGCTGGATTTAAATCGCAAAACCGGTACCATTACGGATTCTTCAGTGCGGCCATCAAGTTTCCTGCTGGTGATTACTCAGCAGGCGTCGTCCTTGCTTTCTACGTGAGTTCCTACTAAACGTCATGTTAATATTATTGATTATTGTCCAGTTTCAGAAGCCGTGCATAAAAACACATGTTTATGTAAATATCAACATTATATAAAAAGGAATTTTGAATTTGACAAGAAGCAGCTTTGAATTCAGTTGTCGAATCAAGATGTATATCCCAGAAGCCACGACGAGATAGACTTTGAATTTCTCGGGCATGCAAAGAGGAAACCATGGAATCTGCAGACTAACGTCTACGGCAATGGGAGCGTGAGATATCACGGCAGAGAAGAGAAAATTCGTCTTTGGTTCGACCCTACGAAACAATTTCATACTTACACAATCATTTGGAACTCTAACCACATTGTGTAAGTACTAAAATCATACTTGAAAATGTCTGAATTCTATTGATTTGTTCTCTCGCAAACACCACTGATTAACCGATTGATCTCTTACTAATAATGAATGCAGGTTTCTTGTGGACAATATACCAATAAGAGAGGTAACCTATAGTAAAACGATAGCTCCAGCGTACCCTTCGAAACCCATGGCTCTATACTCCACTATATGGGATGGATCAGATTGGGCTACTGACGGTGGAAAATATAAAGTCGATTACAAGCTATCTCCCTTTGTAGCTTCATTTGGGAAATTGCAAGTGGAGGGTTGCATTTCCAAAAATCAAACAAAGTCCTCGCCGTCGCCATCACCGTCACCAACACTGTCACCGTCACAGTCTCCTTCTCCTTCAGCACCACTCTTTTCGTGTACCAAGAGCGGTGGTAGCCGGAAAATGGATTCAGTAGAAGGCGAAGATGTTGTACGTTTGTCTGAAGAGCAGAGAAAAGCAATGGAAGAAATAAGAAAGGAGTACTTGACTTACTCTTACTGCAAAGACAGAAACAGATTTCCTGTTTTACCACCTGAATGCAATTAATTCACAATAGTAGTACTCTACTCTGGTGGTTATGCATATTCAATTATAAGCTAACTATTCTTTCAAAATGTTAATAAAATTCTATTCTTGTAATATTCAATATTTTTTTTTGTAATATAAAAAATATGGAAAGGTTCATTTTATTTTATTTTGTGTATATTTTAATTTATTTCTCATCATTTCTGTATCCCATTCCCAGTTTGATTTAGGCTCAAACTGATACAAAGATAATGTCCTGTTTTAGTTGGTGTCTGTAAACAAAACCCCACAAAACTTAATTGGATTGTCTTATAATGCGCAGGCAAAAACATCCAACTGCCGCCCGCCCCCTTGGAATGTGGGATCATCTCAATTTGAGTGGATCTTGTACAGCACTGCCTCATTGGCATCGTTACTGTCTATTTCAACACAAACGTGAAGATTTTTTTTGTGTACAATACAAAATGCGAAAGAAAACAGAAAACGTATAATTCTGCCAATGCTCAAGTTCGGAAACATACTTCAGTAGGATAAGAAACAATTTTGAGCTACAACAATAGAATTGTTCATTACAGAATGTAAATTTCATCTTTCGTCATCATTTTCGTCACCCAAAACCTATGATTCCAGTTTTATTATAGAAGTTTCTCTTCGAAGATTAGATTTATAGCCAAGCTGGATTCTTCAAGGGAGTAACGACAGCTTTCACTTGCAAATAATTGGAAAGACCGTAGATACCCTTTTCTCTGCCGTGACCACTCATTTTGTATCCACCAAAAGGAATAGTTGCATCAAACACGTCGAAGCAATTGATCCAAACTGATCCGACTCTCAATGCTCGCATCATCGTGTTTGCGGTGTCTATGTTTTTTGTAAAAACTCCAGCAGCTAAACCGTATCGACTGTTGTTGGCTCTTTGTATCACCTCATTTATGTCCCTGCAGTTAATATCAGTCAAAATCAAAACCTCAATCAACCCCAGCTGTAACCACTTGTCATAGCAAACCAAAAGAGAACGAAAGTGAGATACAGAAAGATGGAGTGGTTGTATTAGCTAGCTCACTTGAATTTCAAAATTGACTGCACGGGACCAAAAATCTCATCCTTCGCAATCAACATGTCATCCTAGAAAGAGAGAGATTGAATTGTAAGTCCTGACTATTCTTGATATCGATTGAACAGTTATCCAAATGAAAGTATGCAGTGAAAGTTATACCTTAACATCAGAGAAAACCGTAGGCTTAATGTAGTAGCCCTTGCTGCCAAGTCTTTCTCCACCAGTTTCAAGGTTAGCCCCATCATCAACACCGGATTTGATGTACTTTAAGATCTTCTCGAATTGTTTTACATCAATCTTGAAATTTCAAAAGGGCAAAGCAGAGCAGTAGACATAAATTAGCAGATCGATATCTAAGTAAAGAAATTTAATAACACCCTGCAATATCGTTTTTAACTGTAGTAATTAGTTGATCCTGAAAGATTGGTGAACTTTCTAACCTGGGGACCTTGTTCTACCCCCTGTTTAAAAGGATCACCAACAATACGCTTTTTAGCAAGTTCCCTTGATTTCTCTACAAACTCATCATATACACGCTCATGAACGAAAGTACGAGACCCAGCACAACAGCATTGTCCCTACAAAGAACATCACATCTTAGCCTTTAAGACCATTGACCAAGAATTCAAAAGATGCAACTCGTAAGGATTAGGAGAAGTAAGAAACTAAAAGTTAAATGCATACTTGGTTGAAGAAGAGAGCAAAGTGGGCAGTGTTAACAGCTTCATCAACATCAGCATCATCGAATACAATGAATGGAGATTTCCCTCCAAGCTCCAAAGTAACTTTCTTAAGATTGCTTTTTGCTGACAATTCAAGTATTGTCTGCCCAGTAGCAGTCGATCCAGTGAACGCAACCTGCATGAAAATGAACTCGTGAGTATCTACCTGGATACAAATAACCTGTTAAAAAACAATATGAAGTTGCAACAAAAACAGTTTCCCAAAACATTTGAAATCAACGACAACATATTGATGCTATGGAGGGATAGTAAGAGAGTTCAATACAGTGTTG
This sequence comes from Papaver nudicaule, assembly GCA_023529015.1. Classification (NCBI taxonomy): domain Eukaryota; kingdom Viridiplantae; phylum Streptophyta; class Magnoliopsida; order Ranunculales; family Papaveraceae; genus Papaver; species Papaver nudicaule. The sequence goes on from JAJJMA010340459.1 coordinate 4,601, forward strand.
CTCCACTAATAAGAAAAAGATATGCTGTGAACAATACCTTGTCGACGTCCATGTGACTTGCAAGACCTGCACCAACGGTTTCTCCAAATCCTGAAATGATATTTACAACACCAGGAGGAAGTCCAGCCTACAGTGTATATTATGTTTAAGATGAGAAATATCACTACTAAAAGATATTTATTCATAGTGTGCACAAAAAGTCAATGAACACCAGTCAAGACTGGCACATGAAGAGTTTAAAAGATAATCAAATCTAGATACATCATCTAGCCGATGGAACATTTTTAAGAAATTCAACTATTATGTAGTCATATCACAGAACTACGAAAACATCTTTTCTCTGTGTGGAAAATCAAGGAGCATGAGAATTGACAAATGCAATCAGATGATAGATGGGTTTCCACACTTACTTCATGGAGAAGGTTTGAAACATAAAGAGCTGACAAGGGTGTCAATTCTGCGGGTTTCATAACAACAGTATTTCCAGTAGCCAGGGCAGGTCCAATCTTCCAAGCGTACATAAGAAGTGGAAAGTTCCATGGAATAATCTGCCCACAAACACCAATTGGCTCGTGAAGGGTTTGAACATGGTATGCTCCATCGGCAGGAACGGTTAGACCATGAATTTTATCAGCCCAACCTGGATTTTTCAGAGGTAGTGTGTTAGAACTTCCGTAAAATTTTAAATATGCAACAAAAGTTAAAAGTAGTACGAGAACAGGTTTAAGAAAATACAATGCTCCTATTACTTCTCTTACCAGCATAGTATCGAAAGAAACGCGCCACCATTGGTACTTCGATTTGCGCAGCTTGTTCGAAAGGCTTTCCATTGTCCCACGTTTCGAGCGTTGCAATTTCATCATTATGCTTCTCAATCAAATCCGCAAAACGGTACAGTATCTTTGATCTTTCCTGCGAAGACGAACAAAATATTTGATATCCCCAATTTGTAGAAGAAATTACAGTACTGTTAAAGTAGTGATAGAGTTCGGTCAATACATATGCTGTCATTTTTGGCCATGGTCCTTCATCAAAAGCTTTACGAGCAGCTGCAACTGCACGGTCCAAATCCTCCACCGAAGCTTCAGAAACATTTGCAATAACTTCTCCTGTTCTTGGATCCAAGGTTGGGAAAGTTTTCCCTGGAACAAGTATACACAGTTGCAACAATGTCATTCAAATTCATCAAGTATGCATCAAGCAAGAGTACGTGAGAATAGAAAAACCAACATACCAGACGCAGAATCGACAAACTGTCCATTGATCAAAAGCTTTGTATGTTTTATTTCAACATTTGGAGTGATGGGCTCTTCAGTAGCAGCACTGGTGCTGAACCTCGAAATGCTTCTTGCCCACCTTGAATTATTGCCTAAAAATGGTAAAATAAGTAATTTTCCTAAGAAGTTTAATCCTACCTAGAAACTTATCAACAGAAAGCATTGTGAAATAAGGGAAAACAGATAAAGAAAAAAAATCTGATCAATCCAGTCATGGAAAAGGTAGAAAGGCTAATTAAGAGTTACAGTCCTAACTAAGGATTAACTTATTCAACAGGTTTGAATCATGAAAGGGGGCGATATGCAGACACAATTAGAATTCTGGTCAATGAATGAAAGAGACACTTTCATGCCTGGTGGTACATTACAAACTCAGTGGTCCTAACAATTACAGTAACTTATTTGAATTGTTCCTAAAATGCACTCATCTAGTTCTTAATCACAGTAAGACCCAATCTTACTGTGATTAAGGTTTATTTAGTTCCAACATGACCCAATCTTATATATCAAATTCATATATTAACCAACTGCGGTGTTAGTCCAGTTGCCTAGGGCCTGGCATGACATTTCATACTTGATCTTAAAAGTTCGACTCGCTGAGCTAGAATTTGTTGATCTCTTAAAGCTTCACTAACCATTCCCATAAAAAGAAAAATACATACACCTGCTTCTAAGTTTTCTTCTGTGATGCCAAATTAAACACTTTCTTGGTTTTTTTCTATGAGAACGAAGCAAACACTACCCTCTAAAATCCAACATGAAGCGGACTTGAAAATCCAAGTACATCTAACAAAGTGCAGCGCAGGGAAATGTAAGATCATAATCAAAATATAGTCAATCAAGAATGTATGATACGTTACCTATTGATGAACGCAAAGAGCGGGAAAGTAACGAGGTCATTCCTCGGGTAGCCATGTAAACAATCCACACAGAGAAAAACTCTCAAATTACAGAAAAGATGAACAAAAGTAAGGTATCAGTACTCTCTCTTTATCAATTCTCTGTCTCACACACAGAATACAGACACCTACTTCCTCTGTATATTTATCAAAAAGTGGTTGGCTGAGCATACAAGTGGCAAGAAGCATGAACAAGCTACCAAAATTAGAAGCAGCAAGAATTGATAGAATTTGAAAGTATAACTATGTATGTAACTACAGGTCTACATAAGCCTTGTACCATTTCAGGTATCATGCCAAATACTTGTGTTAATGTGGGGGGGCCAAATCCTGTTTGAGAAAATACTTAAGTTGGGCTGTACTGCAGGGAACTCAAGAATAACAAAAGTAGAGATAATAATTAAAATAATAGAATGATGGAAAAAGAGAAAAAGGAGATTGAATGAATAGGAAAGCTCAAAGGTGAGAACCAGTAACATGTGAAGTGGTTGGGAAACTGACAGTGTTTACCATTTTAGTGGATTCAAAGTGTAATGTTTGACATAGAACTTGCTATGCAGCTGAAACATTTATTAGAGTTACAAGTACAATGGTAATTTCATTGCTCTCTGTCACAATTTTACCATTGGTATCGGAGTAAATAAGCTACCACCACGTCCTGGGTTCGAATCAAAAAAAGAAAAAAGGACATCCTACAAACAGATTGAACTGAATTGAGAGCTTGTCTGTGTGGTACGTTATGATCTGAATGAATAAGTTAATTGGGTTCTTTTTAAGATCTATTCCTCATGGCAACTTGTTAGACTAAACAGATCCAATTTTGATGTAATTCTAGGTTTAAAATTGATTTCCGATTTAGCTCCAACATGATTCTGAAATGAATACATGTTATGTTCACATTTCTTTTCATAAGAAAATCAACGATTAATGCATGGAAATTATGTGATCACAATCAAAAACACAATCAATTAGAGAATGAATCATATTTAATTTACCTGTCGATGATGAGCGTATGGAAGAAGTCGCCAAAAATGAGCGTGACAATAGTGAGGTGATCCTTCGAGTAGCCATTAAAACACACCACAAAAGTAAAGTTCTTGAAAAGAAAGGATCAGTACTCCTGTGTTTCTCTCTGTATGTATTTATTCTTCTCACCCTCACACATAAACACCTACATATATACGTATCAAAAAAAAAAAAGTGGTTGACGCAAGCCAAGATTGTTGAAAGAGTTGTGGAATATTGAAACTGTAACACTGTACGTACCTACTCGTCGCATATCTAGTGCCGTGACACCTGTGCGTATAGATTAATGTGGGCCGAAATCTTTTTGTTTTAGGAAGTACTAAAGATAAGTCGATGGGAACGGGGTAGGAATTAGTACTAAAGTAGATAGATAGATTAATGAATAAAGTAGAAGTGGATAAAGGGTTGTCCCAAATTAATGGAGAATTAGAAAAGCATTATTATTGCCTAATGTGATGGAGAATGAGAATGAAGAATGAGTGGGAAACCAGAGGGGGAAGGAAGATTTGGTTGGTCGGAAGAGGGACGCTTTTTTTTTTTTTTCGGTAAAGGAAGAGGGACGCTTTTGCTTACCTTCTTAATTGATTGCCAACGTTTGACCCGCAAAGTACATAATACTTGCTCATCTTCGATTTGTCTTCTTTGCCCAAAATGCCACTAGTCAATTGGCGGTCTTTGATTTCCCATTTCGGATACATACAAAGCAAGAGTCAGAAGCACCGTAACGCCACTAGCCTATGTGGAAGCAGTACTATGAGAAACTGAGCAGTAAACATCCGGGAACGGGAAAAAAAGTTTGAACGCGCGGCGCGCGAGCATAAATAAACTAGCAGGGGAGAACCGTTGGATCAAAGAATCCAATGGTGGTGGTGTTTTTGAAGGGAAATTCATTTTTGCCCTTAGAGTGATATTTGAAGTGAAAACCTCAAAAACCATCACCACCATTGGATTCTCTGATCCAATGACCCTCCCCCTGCTAGTTCAAGTTTGATCGCGCGCCGCGCATTCAAAAATGCATTCGGGAACGGGAGTTACCGTTATTTTAAACTATTGGCCGTAGGTCCCGACTGTTATGGTACGACTAATTGAACACACTATTATAATCTGACGAAATAATTTGGCCGGACGATCTCAACACCGACCAATTTAAGCTAGCCAATAAAGATTGATTATCTCGTCGTACTAAATAAATACACGCGGGAAGGTTTACATTTGGATCGGATTTTGCAGTTTTTTCTTCTGCAGTACCTCAACGTGACATGAGCATGTTTTTTCTTTGAAGGGGTCCTATTGAAGAAAGAGAAACTCCGAAAAAGAAATCCCACGATCGAGACAATTGGCTGAATCTCGCGAAACCATTTCAACCCTTGGAACTTACTACAGCCCCAGGTGGCGAAGAGCCGACATCGAGGCGCCAAACCTTCCTGTAACACCCCAATTTTCGAGCCAGGCGAAACCCGGAGTGCCACATCAATATCATAGCCAAAGCCCGGCTAACTAAGCCCAAGCTTATTAAGTAATTTATTTGGGGAATGTCAATTCTATCGTAGCGGAACTTAAAATTTTATTTAGAAAAATCTAACCGTTGATTTCCAAAGATTTCAAAGCTAGCGGAAGCATATTACACTTTATTTATGGAATAAAAACATCACCACCGTTGAAGACATGAGAATTAGTTCAAACACCACGATTTCCACACCAATTTGTAAAGCTGAAAACTGACTACTCTGCGCTACTATGATTTTTAGGGTCTTTATAGAAGCTCTATAATTTTAGCTAAAAATATATTTGAATTCCTTACTGATAATTCTATCATGTATAAATATATTAGAATTTTTAGACAAAGGAAACCATTTAAAGAACGCAGTCAAACTAACAGTTGACCAAGACGACAAAAACTCAAAACTGTGACAGTCTATATGGTAAAATTCTTATTAAATCAATACTTCAACGAAATCTAGTGAATCTTACTGTTCTGGAAAGACAAAAGAAATATTTACAAGTTCACAAAAGACACCTTTCTCAAAATATCAATTTATCGTTGCTTAAAAATGCATTGAATAAGATTCAAGTAAAATATTCAGAATCTTTGTTTAACGAACGCAGTTAAAACTAATTACTTTATAAATACCTATGATCAATGAAAAATTATGATATTTTACACCAACATTTCTAAGCATGTTATGAAGCCAACTCAGAAATAATTACATAAATATCTATTGTAGAATTGAAGATAAAATTAGTCAACTAAGGATCATACAGAATTTTACAACCTTGAAGCTAACTCTAATTACATCTTAAAACGTGAATTAAGCATAAACCACAATCAAAACACCCATGATTATTCTCTAAGCTTCACAACGGTCTACTTCTTGATACGCATTATAATCTGGAATTGGTGTCATTAAACGACGTGAGTTGTTACACTCAATAGGCAAGAAGCAACAAAACATTTACAACTCTTTCAACAAAAACATTCATGATCCATTCCACAACATGTATAAACCACATCATGTTATAAAGTATTAAAATCATTCAAACCGCTCACACAACCGGAGCCAACCCTGCGCAGGTTTAGGGAATCACATCCGTTCCCAGGGATAACTCGTATCCAAATAAAAGAGTTCTTTAGAGATCACACCCGTCTCATGGACAACTGTATCCAAATCATGGAGGTTTTGAGAACACAACCGTCTCGGGGCCTCAGCCCAATCACAATCATATACATACACAATATATATCAAACAATCCCAATCATGAATCAATAACTTTAAAAAAAAACGTTTAATAAATCTTTTTAAAGTTGGTGTTGCGCCTACCTCAGAACGCTAGTAATTAATCCTAACGAAGAATGAAATCAAAGCACCATCGTAAAGAAACCAAGCACATTCCCTTCTCCTCTGTGATTTTATATAAAGGTGATAGCAATATAAATTTTATTTATCATGGAATAGCCGCAAACATAACTAGGTTTCTCTGTTTGCCTTTTTTTTTCTTATTTTCCTTTTGTTTTCATTTTTCTATACTTAATAATAAGTATATATACACTAGGTATCACCCCGGCCGTTGGCCGGGGCTCAACCTTTTTCGATTTTTTTTTGTTGTTGGTTGTGTTAGCTTAACACAATTTAACCAAGATTAAATTCGCATTTTTATTTGTCTTTATCAAACCAATAATCAATGAGAAACAATGGCACAGAGAACAACCGCTTTCAAAAAAAGAATTAAAAAATAATACATACCCCGTATTGTTAGTTTTCTTGTTGGGTGTTCCAAGAATTAAAACAATAATAGGAGTACCAAATAACTCATCCACGTTGAAAGTTGAACAAAGCTCGAATATTAGAGCTCGAGGCCCCACCACAGTGGTTTTCCACCAACTCGGCAATAATAATGGTACAGGTGCGTAATTAGTCTGTAGATGTATATCCCGAATGGTCTTTTCACTCGCCTCATACAAGAAAAACTCCGAAAAATTTCAATTCTTCTCCTTCTCT
>JAJJMA010340464.1:0-10519 GCA_023529015.1 Papaver nudicaule
CCAAAATGGGCTGGTGCAGTTGTAACAAACATCTTCACGCTGCTGGCATTAGACTTTCCAGTTTTCTTTGCTCGTTCAGTCGTGTATGCCTTATCAGGTTTGTTCTGGTTGTGCACAAAATGCTGAACTTTCAAAGGACCTACTACATCAGATGATCTTGACATCTTTGCCATTCGCATGGCTGTAACAACATCAGCATTGATACGAGGTTCACTTGCCATCTTAGGGGGAATCGGACAGCAACACCTTGCACAAATCCGATATCCTTGACCGACCCACTTTAGAAAGCATTTTAAGCAAAAATTGTGCCCACATGGTGTCTGAAGCAAGACCAAAACAATAAAATCACCTAAGTAAACTCGAGATAACATCATAAACAAATCCATACCCACTCACTCAACATAATTTCATAACCATTCAAATCCAGTTCCAATGCACAATAAATGATAAAATCAGTCAGAGCTTTATCGCATCCGTGCAACAAACATCCATAAAATAGCAAAGCACTACTACATTTAATCAAAACCAAATCAATAAGAACTTACAGTAACAGGCCTGTCCGGTAACTGCATACAGAACGAACAATTCAACTCCCCATCTTTGTCCTCCTTCTTATCATCTTGATTTCTTCCACCGGCTTTGAAAGGAGATTTCTTTTCCTCTGCACCATGGTAAAGCAAGTAAAAAGTGATCAAATAAGTAGAATTTTCAAGACAAGAGTCACAAGACAAACATATTTCTCGAGATATTATTTTGTTCCTACCAGCTAATGTGACGGAGTTCATCCTCTCCACAAGGTTTTCCTTAAGGATTTTAAGAAGATGAATTTGTTCAATGGACTCAAAAGGCTGGTCTAATGTTGGCCTAAGGGATTTGCAATATTCATCAGCTTCCTTCACCTGCTGCTTATAATCAGCGTCAGCTTCCCTGCCTATATTGAAATTAAAAGAAGAAGAATTAGCAATTTGAATCCTAAGATAATATATTTTTGGAAAAAAAAAAAGAAGAACTGATTGCTTACCAAGATGAGTGAGACGGTCTGCATGCATCATGTAAAATGATGGAGAATGAATGAAATTCTTCCATGATTTGCTAACCAATGCATAGTCTGATACTGATTCAATCGGTAAGAGACCGAAAATGTGTAATGAGATCTCCAACGGGAGATTATCGAAATGCTCTATCACTACAAACTCTAAGAAAATGTGTAAGGATTTTAGAACTTTATTGTATTGTTGATGAGAAGACAGACGTTTTCGCATTCGGCCTGTATTTACATAGTATCGTGAGGGCCGAATGTAGATTCGGCCCTAAAAAAATAAGGAGTTAGGGGCCGAATACACATTCGGCCCTAAAAAAATAAGGATTTAACCCTAAAAAAAATAAGCATTTGGGGCCAGAGTATATTCGGCCCCTTTTCAGGGTTTTTTTAGGGGCCGAATATGGCTCTGAAAGTGCGTTTTTTCGACGAAATCTCTCGATTCACCCATGGAAACAACATAATAATTCAATCACACACCATAAGACTCAAATATGATGAAATGGGTTTGTGAAATTATCTTCGAATCGCGACCATTTCTTCTTTTTCTCACTCGATTCGATTTTGAAGTTGAACTTGGGCAAGAGTGGGTTCATCCGGATCCGGTGGAGATTGTGGTTTTTTTGGATCGATTTCCAGCCTTTGTTTTAGACCTCGTCATGTTATATAGAACGCACGCGATTAATTTTCCTAAATCGATGAGTTTCGATGATTTCGCGACGAATTTCGTTGTTTTGGTTTTAGAGAAGAAGAAGAAGAGAAGTTTTGTTTTGGTGAGTGAAGTTTTTTTTATTAACTATAATCTTATTATTAACTCTAATCTAATGATTAGGACTAATCATATTAGGGGTAGTTTGGTATTTAAAAAAGTTGTAAAACTAAAAGGGGGACCAAAATTACTAAGGGGAGGGACCGCGGGAGGGGTGCAGATTTTATGGGTGGCTCAAAGCACGATTCTAAGTAAAGCTATTGATTGGGCTTTATAAAGTCAGAAGAATTTGGTCCAAGCCCACCTGGATTTACTTACTTTCTCCTGTCTGGCTGTCTCTAAAGCTCTCGTTCTATGATTCCGATATCTGACTGATTTCGAGTCTGAGTAAACTCTCCTGTTCTTCCAAGAACGCTGACATCGAATCATCTCATTGGAGTACATGCCTCAGAAATTTTGCTATTGAAAAGGTATTTTTCTCTCGCTCTCTGTATTTATACTTTTCTTCAGGGGATTTCTCAAAATTAGGGCGAGATTAAATGGCATTTTATTAGAGACCATAATTTTTTGACTTATTTTTGGGGTTTTAGGTTTTTGTAATTTTTTTTTGGGTAATTATGGCTGAAACCACAATGAATCAACCCAATAAGAAGGTGATTATGACGGAAACTACTACTGCGAAGATAGGTCGATCAGCTAATGAATTTAAAAGGTGGGGAAGAAAATCTCCGTTTCTGAGATATGGACTTCCTCTGATTTCACTCACTGTGTTTGGAGCTCTTGGACTTGGTCACCTCATGCAAGGCAGGTGTGTGTCTGTGGTACTCAAATGCTTTTGTTTAATTGAATGTTATTTGTTCAGATAAACTGAAGAGAAGAAAAGCTTGAAATCCATTATTCTACTGGATAACTTTGAAAGTAAGATGAAATGCACATAATATGTTTGTTAAATGGAGAGTATAAGAACTTACTTTAAATGGGATGGTAAAGTGCATGAGTTAATGGTTTCTTTGCATGTAATAACTGTTGATGCTTTAATAAGTTTGCTGGTTTCGCAGTATGAGTCCTGGAAGTGCTTTACAAAATCTGATTTTCTTAAAAAGTTTTCTTTCTAGTAACAGCGTATTCTTGCAATACTGATTATGCTGGTTTTGCATTATGGGTCTTGAAAGTACTTTACAAAACTTGATTCCTGGAGAACTGTTCATGGGTCTCCTACATCTGTCACAACTGGCTACCTGTCACATACTGCGAAAAATTTCTAGGATCTCCCCAAATGGCCATATTCACTCATCATTTTGATATATTAATGCTTGTTTCTTCTTTAGGGGAAGTATGACATGTTTGGGTTTGAAGTTCCATCCTTACATAATATACGACTGATACATGTATTTATGTTAGATTCGAGCTGTACATGTGTTGCTAATATTACCAAGAAACATTTTTGCCATTGTTGGAAATCCACCCCAACCTCTACATTTTTTTTAAATGGTTGTTGAACTTGGTTTTTACAGTAAAGATGTGGCAAAAGTGAAAGACGAGCATGAGTGGGAGATAATCGAGACTAAGAAAGCTCTATCTAGAACTGGACCCATTGACGCATACAAGCCGAAGAAAATTTCACTGGAGGAAGAGCTCAAGGTGGTGATTGATTTTCAATAGACAGTAATGGTTCTTTTTTTATGTTTGGACAGTAAAGTTTTACTGATTCATGTTTCTGTTCTGTTTGTTTGCCAGGCTATGCAAAAGAAAGTTGACATAAACAACTATGAGAACAAGAAGGTTCCTAAGTTAAATGAAGGCCAGGCGCACTAGACACAGCCTCTCTATATAATTTTTGTTGTTCCGTATGTATCCATTTTACATCTGTAGAAGCACTCTCTCTCTCAATAAAATGTGAGCGTGATTCAAATGTGAATGTTCTTTATTTCTCCAAAGTAATTTTAGGCATCTCAGTCTCCGGACATGAAATTACATTTTTCTTTCAGTCACACTGTCACAGTAATAACTTTGCTAGACTGCCTGGAATAAGATGGATGGTATACAAATTTAATCAGTGGTAACTAGGTCAAAAGGTTGAGAGTAATGTCAAAGGGTAACTTCACCCTGAAGAAGAGTTTGACAAACAGACTCAATATAATCATAAAAAGTAGGAATTCAGGCACAAAATATATAAGAACCTGAGCTTTAACCACCAGTACTTGGAAATGGATTCCTTGAAAATAGACTATACTGGTCTAGTACATATATTTCGATAAATTGGATGAATTATTATTATCTGCAACTACATGACACGAAAGCTACTCTCATAGCATGAAATTCTTCGTAGTAGCATCAAATATCTCTCTTAGGCTAATCTTCACTCCATCATCAGCAAAAACAAACTCAATCGCACTCCTGGTCAGCTCAAACATTTCCTTTCTTCCAAGACCTTAAAAATTGAACTTCAAATATAAATCCTTGGTAATAAGAGGTGAACTGATTTAAGCACAGGTGTTATGATTTAAGTGAGTCAATGCAACAAACAGAACATACCAAATGCAGATGCGGCAAGACTGTATTCGCGGGAAAGAGTAGTAGAGAAAACCCCTGTATCGTCAGTACACAAAACCATAGGATGCTTTGATTTGTAAAGATCAACTGCATTAGTCGAGTACACTTGTTAATGTTGCTTGATAAGAACACAATAAAGTTAGAAGACTTGTGGGAAAGAAAATAGCATCGCATGGTGTCAAAACGAAAACATATTAACAAAGTTGCATAGGACAGTAAAGAAGCTACTTATTCTTTTTTATTTTTCGCTTGCGACTATAAGTAGGTAATGAATATTCAGATTCAGATTAAAGGTTAAAAATCTAACTGAAATGATGGTACTCTAAGGAAGGGAAGCGTTCCGTTCGGATGTTGGACGTCAAGCAAATCTCAACCTGCACGTTAACAGTCATGAGTCAACATACACTATACATGATATGATGATTGAGCTACACATTCATTTGATTTTTTTTAACTAAAACTTTAATAGAAAATCTCCTTGTAGCTTCTGCTTTAGAATGATAGATGGCCGAGATAGGTTCTAAGTCAAACAATGCCATGAGACTGGAAGGTTCTAAGTCAAACCAGTGACTGGATATTAAACATACCACATATCAGATGCCAAGAATCATCTCATCGAGACACTTTTGGCCTGTGAAGACAGCTTCTTATAATAATCCAATCTAAAATTTAACTTGTCCAATGTGATAAAAGAATGTTATCAACAACAAACCGGTATCTTAGAGGACTTCAGTTTTATCCTTTCTTCGTCTTTAATAAAACAAGCATGGCCAATCCTCTGCGGCAGAAAGTCTAGCATTGCACTGATTTCTTCCTTCCGATCAGGTACCTAAGATTACCATAATTTAATCAGTACAAAGTTACATGAGGCAGCCATCAGTTGTAACTTGGAAGGGCATACATATTTACCTCTCCACAGTGCAAAGTAATAGCAAGGCCTTGTTCCTTGGCGAATTTCAAAGCAGGCAAGAATGTAGCCCTGCCACACGACAGAATATTTTTTGTTATCATATACCATCATGGTAGATAGGTAACGAAACCATTGTAATACTTTGTGGATGAAGTGCGCAAACTGCAATACGTTAAGACATTCAGAAACTGCAAATGAACAGTACAAAGCATACAGTAATGTAAACCTAGAAAAATTAAGAAAACATTCCATGTTTCAGTTCAGTAACAGCTGAAATAAAACAGTTGAGCTAGTCCATTGAACCTTAAATCATAGACCATAATAGCAGATCTTTGGGATGAGGAAGTACCATTCTCCGATAACAGGATTGCCAGAAAGGTCAATACCAACTACTCCCAAGTCCCTCATTTCCAATGCCAGTTGAACCTACCCAAACAGAACATACAAACACTCTTACACACCTAAAATCGAATCCTTATGCAGAAAATTGAAATGTTGATTATGAACTTGAACAGGAAACAGCCTTACAGGCTGCAATTGCCGTAACGTACAGTTTCCATTGCTGCCGCAGTTGTTTCACGGCGATCAATACTAAGAAGAAGACGAACATAAATCTTTTTCCTCACAGTTCCATTGCTCATACCATCACAGGCCAGAGCTGTACTAGAATTCTGTCGGCCCTTACCAGAAGGAATAAAATCAACATCAACTGAGTCGATGGACTTCAAACCGCTTATTACCGCTTCCATGTAAGACCGTTTTGTCATTCCAATAACTGCATTCTTCTGTAAAATTTAGAACCCAATCAATAACCTACAAACAAAAAAACCATACTAAAAATTATCCCCAAATTCTCATGAATTACCTTTGGTGTAGTTCGTAACTCTACATAGACAATATTTTCTGAAGCAAAATCTTCAATAACCTGTTCCAAAGAAGTACCCTATAAGTCACACACTATATTGGATTCTACTGATCACTGCTGAACTGCAAATTTAACAAAATCAGTCTAAGAAAATTACTTCTTTTGTTATTCGTGTTACGGTTGCATGATCAGTAGTGAGTACATGAATCAAATCGAACAATCTGAAGCACTCAACTAAGGAACGATCATCTGCCAAAATTGGCAAAATTCAAATGTCTCGAAGTTAGAAAAACCCAACCATTTATTCTCCCTAGGGTTCTATAGAAATAAGTAAAAAAAACTCAGTGTTGACTATAAAATCGTACCTTTTGAAATTACACTCTCCACAGCAGTGAAATCTATGACACCCTTTTCTCCCAGAACTCTAGCAAGCTCTCTGCACCATAAAAACAACCATAATTGAAGTAGAGTTCTTGAATGGGTGTTCAGTGAACATAGATTTGTTTGAGATACCAAAGCAACAAAAATACTTACAGCAATGTGGAATCCCTAACTGACCCATTAAGATGAGCATGTAGTTCAATCTTTGGTTGAATCAAACACCAATCTAATGACTCCATCTATCTATCTCTTGTGAGTTTACTACTGAGTTCTTTCTTCTTTTACTTCCAAATGTCAAAGGCAAGGCGTTTTCAAGAAGGGTAGTTAATTCCAAGAAAAACCAAACGGCTGTCAAAGATAAAAAGGGTTGGCCTGGGGTCATTGGGGCAGACCAAACGGATTTGGGGCGGACTGCCTATTTACCAAAAAACCAGGCCACCCAAACCTAATTAGGCAAACCCTTATCCTAAAAGTTTAATATACCCTTACACTAATTAAACTGCCGATTATCTCTAACCTAATTACTAACTAAGCTAACCTAATCACACTACTTTAGCCACCGAATGTGTTTGTTTTGTTATTTCATTTTTTTAGAGTGAGTTAGAAGAAGAAGAAGAAGAAGAAGAAGAAGAAGAAGAAGAAGAAGAAGAAGAAGAAGAAGAAGAAGAAGAAGAAGAAGAAGAATTTGTGATGGTCGTTTTGGGTGAGATTGAGTGGGGTGAATGTTCATCTTGTGAAGGTGATCATGCTACGAATTCATCTTATGTGAAGGAAGCTATGGATGTGTGGAACTCTAGCATTTTAGAAAAAATCCATGAACAAGAGTGTTTGGAAGAATATCAAGAATCAATGAAGGGAAATGAGGTGAACACGACTCCAAATGATCAGGTATTGTTCTAATGTGAAACCCATTAAATAGGAATGGTTAAATGATGTATGAAAATCCATGTTTGCATGCATTAAATGGGGTTGCAGGTAGCCTATTCGGTAGATCCAACACCTTAATCAAGCCACCAAATATCTCAACTACCAGCCGTACATGCATAAATTTTAACCAGTCGGTTGCTTGAATTTTTTTTAAGCTACCGATGCGTATGAACTTCTTTTTTGGCCAAATTATTCGGTAAGATGTTTCAATCATAGGTTACCAAATAAGTTAGATTTTGGGTACATAAAACTGGCCAAAACTCCTACATATTCGTTGGCTTTACAAGCCACCGAGTGGTGCTTACCAATAATACTCGGCATGTCGTTATTTGGTTAAGTTACCGATTGTTGTTTATTTTCAAAAAAAAATTGTCTAATGTTTTCAATCATTTGTAGGTTGTACCCTTTGTTGAGAATGATCGGGATGATATTGTTGATATGATTCATATTTGCGACCTGATACCTCCTCACACTATCAAAATGAGTGGTATGCCACCTATACTTGTATTTCTCTATGATTTTATCCCGTTTGGTTTCGTTTTCTAATTATTGTGACTTTCTCGTCTAGACATGGAGAGATAGGGATGAGGCAAAGGCTTGGCTTAAAGGGCATGCAATAGAGAACATGTGCATAGTGATTACCGGTCAAAATTCACGGTGTAATAGGTTTGAAATGATTTGTGAGTGCGGTAGGAAGGATACGATTATAAAGGAAAGGGTAAAAAGTATATAAAGAAGACCGACAGGGTTTATAATTCTCATTCAAAGAAGACCGATTGTCCGTTCAAAATTATTTTTAATTTTCAACATGAAATATGGAGAATGAGAGTTGCGAATGGTCATCGCAACCATGATCTTCCTTGTATGGATCAAAGGTTATGTCAATCTCCGAAATGCTGTCCAAAAAAATCCGGAGATCAATCAGCTCTTGTGCTTGGGTTGCGACTCTCGACTGAGTCTTGTCTTTCGTGAATATCCATTTCTTCTCATAGCCTTCACCCTCCTTCCATGTGTTGTTATGTCCTCCTCTCCCGATGGTTGGGAAATGTTCGTAACCCCAACTCTATGTATATTAGACTAATTGTAACAGTTAGAAGCCAAACACAAAATAGGGAATGGAGGTTTATGTTAATAAATTACCTGAAGTATACTAACAATCCCTCCAATTTGGGAAGTATTCATCCTTGAGGCAGTCCTCATCTCATTCAAAAGGTATGCGAGGCATGCGCTTCCCCAGGCGTAGGAACCCACCCGGTCAAGATGCTCCAACAACTGTAAATAATTGGCATCGAACCTGCTCTCTGTCTTGTTGGGGAAGATGACACAACCTAGAACATAGAGCAAGTACGTTGTAGTTGTATGCCTTCAAGTGTCGTCATTCAACTCCTCCCCTTGTAACTACCGTGCAACAGTTCCTTTAAACTTGTCCCTCAATGATTTCAGTTGGATCTGTCTGTTCTTGTATGGGGCACACTTTTTCCACTCCTCATCATACTTAGCCTCATTTCAACCCAAGCATTCCTTAGCAAGACGGTAGAGGACCTTCCAGTCAGTAGAATGGTTGTAACCTTCAGCAACAGATACACCCGTGGACGAGAGTTTTGAAATGTGTTATGCATCCTCTGGAGTTATGCAAACCTCTTAGGTAGCAGTTCCTCTGTGGGAATTACCTAACGACTATAAACACTTCTCTTGAGAGTTGGGAAGCACAGGTAGGAGATTGAGACCTTAGTGGTTGAAATCGGAGTAACCTGTAACCTTGGTAACCTGATCACGTTCTTGTCTATTCTACGATCCTTTTCTTCTGATATAAGGCCATTCAAGAACTGATACGTTACACACATGGTTGAAAGGAAGCAACGCACGGCTGCACTCGGTGTTGTAAGACCTAGTTAGCTCCAATTGTATAAGTTTCTTAAGTGATTCTTCGTTTACAACTGAGGTAGAGACAAGTTGGGCATAGTTTACTCGGTTTACTTATCAGCCCCCGCTTGTAAGTAGATTTTCGTATGACCTGGAGAAATCCGAAAGAAGTCACTTTGTGTATGTCAAACTGATAGAGGACAGTTCAAACATACAGTTGATAATTGAGGTTGCAAAGCCGGAATTATTGACACAAGCCTTTAACAGCGGTTAAAGAAACTCCTAGGCATGTAAAGGACGTCAGCTGGGGGAATCAAGTGCGTGACGATCTGTGGGGGATCTAGAGACACAAGGAGTGCGACAGTGCCAATTCGCTTGGAGGGCTTGAGTTGGTCTCTGCTACATCCCAGACCGAAGTCTTATAGTAGGCTAGTGTTTGTAGACAATTTGTACTGTGCGGTTCAGTCTGGACGAGGTCCCGAGGTTTTTCTACAAGTTGTAGTTTCCTCGTTGAAAAAATCTCTGGTGTCTTGTGTGCTTTATTTTCCGCATTATATTCTCTGATTATATAATTAAAGCAAATACAAGAAGTACGTTATTAATAACCTGATCGTTGTCCCCAATCCATCCATTGGATTTACCAAGACCTTGTCTTATGTCGGACTGATCCCTTGAGATCCAAACTCAGGTTATACAGATTTGGATATTGATTTTTGAGATCGTCCAGATCTGACCATAAGACTCACGAGCCCAAACGAAAAGTTGGTAGTATTTCGGTACCCCTACTTTTTTAATATGTGATTAATCTTCTTTGAATACTGAGTAATAACAAAGTTTGAGAAGTACTTGAGAAATTTAAAAGTCTCATCTTTGGTACGCATAAGGTAAACCCATGTGCATCTGGAGAAATCATCAACCACGGTGAGCAAATACTTAGCACCAGTAAGGGATGGTGTCGCAAAGGGACCCCATATATCACAATGAATGAGTTCAAAACAACGTTTAGAAGAAATACTATTTCGATTAAATGGTTATATATTTTGTTTTGCCAAATGGCATACATCGCAAACACTGGAACTGGAACAACTTGAACTAATGTAATCAAAAGACCTACATAACAATCTAAAACGATCAAGACTCAGGTGACCAAGTCTGCAATGCCAAATGTCTAATGGCGTGTTATTAGAATTGAAAAGTGTTTTGTAAGATGTAGCCGGTCCAGCAGAAACTTGAAGCTCATAGAGTCCTGAGACATGATTACCCTGACCAATC